>CM046870.1:5598870-5667374 GCA_025617745.1 Heliocidaris erythrogramma
ACTCAAATATTTATTATGTACAGACAAAATGGCCTGTTACTCCAATACATCTAATATTTTCTCTAAGTTTTGGTTTTACAATGTACATATATTTTTAGGTGTGTGGGTGATGAAGTTAAAAAGGGAAGGTTGAGTTCTTGGAAAGTTAAAAAAAAAAAAATAATTTGTGAGCTTTCTCATTCCTTTCATGTCACCTTGGAAGAACATCATAGTAGAAATGTCCCCTGAAAAGGACTGCTCTTCAAATGCCCTCATATTCGAAATATGATGCTGAACATGTGTATGTAGTCCCATATACACATTTCTGTGTGCAGTGCATGTGACTCTCAGCAGGATTGATTCATTTTCTTCTCATTTTGGTGATTCCAAAACATTAAGCATACACCAATTCTTATGTGCTATATAATCAACCTTTCCCAATTGCTTTGAGACAGTTTCTTTCACAATTTTATTGCATGACCAGAACTCACCTTCTTTAAATTTCAAAGGTCAAAGGTGATATTATGTTTGATATACATATGCAAGTTAGTAGAGATACTGTAATATAATGTGGGTTGAGATATATAGAGAGGTATAGAATACATGTAAATGTTTTTAGGAATCAAAAAATCATGGTATGCTCTTCTGACCAGGGCCCCCGTTGCATAAAACTTTCCGTCAACGGTAACTTTGCCATCAATGGTAACTCCTATGGAAAGCTTGATTTTGATTGGCTGTTGAGTGATGTTACCATGCAACAGGGCCAAGCAGTACTTCATTGTTAGTATTATTGCTTTTACTCAGGTTTTCATGCGTCTATATCTGTTGCATGAAGAATTAAATGGAACATCTAAGCCCCCAAAGATGCTCTAATGAATCTCAGAAAATCAGAGGAGATCAAAGTTCACAAAATATTAAGACTAATACTCGTAAAGCTTAAGAGTTTTAAATATCAAGAAGATGGGAGTTCTATTTGAGGCAAATTGGCAGCTCCGTCATGGAACTGTAGTACCATAGCTTTCCTAATAAATTCTTCTTTTTGTTTAATAATCTAAAATCTTGATGTAGCAGGAAACCAAATATTTATACTTTATATTTAATAGCAGGGTACCCTTAATATATAAACAAAGTACATGTATTTAATATTTCTACAGAATATTGGAGAGTTTATGGGGAATTACATGTAAGAGGTCTGGGCCCCGTTTCATAAAACGTGCTATCTATGACAAGTTACAATAAGTTAAAAGCTACTGAAATACTTGCATCTGATTGGCTGAGAGCGAATTTGTCATAGATATGTGGCAGTAGTTATTGATAAGTTTTATGAAACAGGGCCCTGATGTGCTGAGAAGATTACGCCATCAAAAGGAAACTAGTCAATTTCCCTTTTACCCAGATATCGAAAATCATTTTTCATTCATTACATGTTAAGTAGTACCTTTAAGCCAGCATTATTTCAAACATGTAAGAGTTACCACCGACATGACAATCGGGTATTTTGTGTTGAAATATTGTCATTAATTAGACCTTTATTTGCAATGTTCAATACAAATGCAATATAAATATATACAATTTTAACACCGAACAAAGTTTTACATTATGGATAAGGCTTTCCAAAATGTATTATGATAACATGAAATACTCATACATAATGGAAATATATGTATATATATTTACAGAACTTCAATATAGAATTTGTAATGTATGTGACATTATTTGATTGTTTTTAGTGTGGTATTCACAGTATTTACATATACTTGTACATGTATATTATTTGATGTGCTTCCCCTGCAATAAATATGTGATGAAATAGAAATTTACCCTCATATGAGAATGGAGTTATTTGTTTTAATGTTTTTTACAATAGGTATGGAATCTCATTATAAAGAACATGGGTGTCATAAGTTCCATCATTTGTACAGAGTTAAGGTAACACCCTTCTGGCTCCAAACAAACTCGGTATAACAAAGTGATTTTGCCGTTCCTACTTCTTTGTATTTGATTGTGGGTGGGGGGGGTTCCCTGATAGAGTAGAACCTCATAATAAAGAACACTGTTATAACACATTAATTTTGCCAGTCCCATTTCTTTGTATTATATTGTTGCTTAGCCCTGATATTTATATCAAGGATTCAATATAAAGTGATAATTTCCGTGGTCCAAAGGAGTTTGTTATAACGAGGTTTCACTGTATACATGTAAGTGCTTTCATTGTACAAAGGTAATTTTCTTGTTCCCAAGCTAGGATTTTGCTATAATGTGGTTCCACTGAACAAGTGGGGTTTTTTTTTGGGGGGGGGGGATGGAAATACACTAAAGATATTTTTGAAACATTTGTTGCTTTACATGTTTATAATTATAAAATATACACATCAAAAAAAGTAGTAGAGAAGAATACTGCCCTACTTTTACAAAAGGAAGCAAATGACAAAGACACTTCTTGAAAATGAGCAAAATGTCTGTCATTTACATATCTATTGGTAAGATGAGTTTCTGCTCAAAGCTTAGTCTGGAAGTAAAACCTACTAAGTACACTATAAAGACATCAATAACTCAGATTTAAATGGTTTGTCACTTGTTTCCTTTTAGAATAGTACCAAACTGTTACTAAAAAGCAATGGCATTAGATACTACCGGACAACTTTCTCCATTCTATCATGTTTTGTTTTATTTTTATTTTTATTTCTCCATTAAACTTATTTCATCACCCAAGCTTATACATGTATGTATATTGTGTGAACTAAAAAAATAGTGATGGATCATCCATTTAATGTCGGTCATATCACAATAAACCTATATGTCTCATCAAATATATCATATACATACACATGAATACTAACAGAGAAAAATTACTCAATACAACCATCTAACGAAGCAGATTTTTCTATTGCCTGATAGATATCTTTTAGATGTTGCACATGTCCTTTTACTAAGCTTTTAAATGGCTAGCCATGCAAAACAAAACATCCAAGTAATGGTAAAGCCATGTTCGTATAAAGTACAAGTGGACGGAATATACAGATTTCTAAGGCAACTGCAACTTAAAAAAGAATCAGTATAATTACAAAAGAATACATCAAAATGTTGGACTTCCACAGGGTTCAACTGACCTTTGGTGCATTTAAATGTAAAGTACAAATCCACAAGTTATTTTTTTAAGTGCAAGCTTCTAATTTTCATCATGTTATTTGAATGTTGAGATCCCTTTGCTATTTTAATGAAAGGACGGTTCAACACAGAGAAGGGGCACTAATTATAGGGAAGAAAGACTGAAGCATTGATAAACCGAATATCAATCGTATCAAATCCTACCGAAAAACCAATATTAGATATATAGTTATCATCATCATAATGTTTTCTGCTATATGTATCAACATCCATAACTTGTGAAGTAATCAATAAAGGACTATTAAGCAATGTCCTTCATACTTCTCAGAATGATATATGCTCAGTCATGGAGCACATATTACTTGCATCTGTTGCTTACATTTGCAAACAAGTTCGTAAGAAATTTGACAATGAGAGGGCAACTCTTCACAAAAATATGAACATTGTCCATGAAGTCCAGTCTGTGGTTTCAAAGCCTAAGCTGTCTACCATACAAATCCCAGACGCTTTCTTGTATTTGAGGACTTCCCGACATGAGCGTATTTAACGTCGTCTGTGCTTCCTTTCTGGTAGTAAGGTAGCTCGACTCCAACTCTGTCCTTGGTCAGGTAGCTGGGTCGGATACCACCCTTACCATCACAGACGGGTCCGTGGCCGCCACCATGGCCCTCCCTGGCCGCCTTCTCCAGCGGGTAGACGTTGCGCCCGCCATCCTTGCAGTGCTTGATGACCTTGCCTGCATACTCCTGGAACTGCTGTTCCTCTAGGGCCAAGAGATCAATGTTCTTTTTGTCCATTTCGAGTTGCTCGGCCCTGTCCATAAGACTGCGCTCATGACGCTCACTGATCTGCTCGCCATGGAAGTTCTTGAGCTGTTCGTTCTCCTGCCTGATCTGCTTCATCTTCTCCTCCTGCTTGGCCGCAAAGAGACGGTCGGCCTCTATTTTCAGGTGCAGGGCTTCCAGTTCCCGACGCCTCTCTTGGCGTTCCTCCTTCTCCTTCTGCTTCATTTGTTTAGTCCTGTAAAGTAAATAAGCCAACATCAGAATGTTAAACTCTACTTTACAACAATGATTTCTGCTTTGAATTTCATGTCCTGACCCTCTAAGATCTTGAAAGCGATACTGTAATATACAAAAACCTCATTGATCTCAAAATCTCCATCAATATTTCTATCAGTGGTAAATGTTCTCTTTTTAAAGAATACAAGAGAATAAAAACGTGTAGACAGATGTTCCAACCCACTTCAAGATGGGGAGATGATATAAACGAAGGTACTTTGTACTATATTTGCATTAAAATTGTATGTGTACCATCATAATGAATTTCTTTTTTTGAATTTCTTTCATTTTCCAAATTATAAGGAATGGATGTTCCTAATTCTGAGACCTGTACATAACATCCCCTTAGAAATAAACACTCACAAGAAGGAAAACCAAATGTTGTTGCTACTAACCTGTGAATAGCTATTTGTTTGAGGTCTTCCTCCAGCCTTGATTGTTTCTCCTGCATCTCTTTCTCCCTGGCAGCTTCACGTTCTGCCACGGCCTTGGCGATACGATCATCCTCATCATCTGCCTTTGCCTTAAGTTGGCCATCCAGGTCGTTGACCATACGATTGACATTATCTTGCTTTTGTCTGTACAAAAGTAGAGGAATCGGAGGCATGATTTAGAATTCCCAATACTCCGGTTACATTATATCATTTAGAATTAATGAAATATGATTTTAAAATTGTGTATTCTTAAGTGCATCATAGGTACTTTTGATCAAAGGATTTGATTACTCAAGTTTCATACTATTATACTGTACCTGCCAAACATCCATAGGCAAAAAATAGGAATCCCAAGGCAAAATTAGGATTACAGTTTATTTTGTGGGTATTCATACATAGGATTTTTATATAAATGGAGGAATCTAGGGCTCATAACATTAGTTTGAAGGCCAAAAAATAGGAATAGTTGGTAGGTAAGCACTATGAATGATTGAAGCAGCAAGACTGCGGTTGATATTGACCGATATTCCTACGATACTTCAGGAGATATGAAGCATTGCAAAAGGGGCAGAGCCTCATCTTAATTGTCTACTCAACCCATCTGCACATGCTACCTTTTCATTTAGAATTACTAACAAGCATGGTGCACACTTACTGCCAGAGCTCTTTCTCTCTCTCCCGTCGCAGTTTCGTCATCTTCTTCTTGGCGGCGGCAAAGATGCGGATCTCCTCTTCTTCCTCCTCTTCCTTCTGCTCCTGCGCGGCCCTGATCAAGTCGCGATCGGCCACGGTCTTGAGATGGGAGTGCATGAGGTCCTGTTTCTCGCCGAGCCGGATACGTTCGATCTTAGCACGCTCTGCGTTGTAGTAATCGACCTGTTCTTTGAGGTCCCTCCCTTCACGTATATCCTGAATCTTGTCAATTTCAGCGTCTTGTAAATGTTCCTGGATTCTAGATTAATTTTAAAAATGACAATAATGATAAATGATGATAGACAACAATTATCAAGTTTTGTAACTTTTAGTCCTTAAGTGACAGATAATAACAAGGGGCCGTATTCTGAAAACTATGTTAACTTTTATGTTAGTAAAACACTGTTAATTGTCATAACAAATCAAAATCAGGACAAGTCATTGGTTGATGATTGCGCAAAGATGGCTGTGCCCACATAAAGTTAACAGAGACATCTGAGCAAGCACCAATGATTAGTGTTTATTGCACGCAATTTCAATTTGTTATGACAATTAACATAGTTTTCCTTAACATAAAAGATAACATAGTTTTCAGAATACCGCCCAAGGTATTTCAAATTAACAGTTACGCTATATTGAACTAGACGTGTTGAATACAAATTCCAAGAAAACTCAGGGTTAAAACAACAGAAAAATGTCTGCTGAATGGAAAAATCATAGTCTAACTGACCAATAAGGCAGGGTTTCATTACCTTTTATTTGCAGAGGATCTGGATTGATATTTTTAGAGTCTGCATGCATGGACACATGTTAAAATTTTGAAACTTGGGGGGGGGGGGGGGGTGGGAGGTTCAGAGTTAGCAATCGGAGTTATAATGGGCACCTGTTAGTTTTAAGCCCTGAATATAGCCATCATTTTTATTTTGTTTAATGACTCCTGTAAAGTGATTTCATGTAACACATCTAAAAAACAGATTAGAAAATCAGGAATTGATGAAAAATTGATGAAAAGCACTCACTGTTGTTTTTGAAATTCTGAGATGACCATGCGATCCTCCATCCTTTTCAGAGCTTTCTCCTGGTCTGCCAGGATCCCTTCTTCTAGCTCCCTCTGCGCACGGAGTAACAGCTCCTTGTCCTTGCCACTCATAGCTGCCTCTCGAGCCTTCTTGAGTTCCAACTGAGCGTCTCGTTCTTTCAATACTTCAGTCAGCAAAAGAGCTCCCTATCATACAAAATAGATCATGGTACAATTCCATTTCAAATAGTCTTAATCGTCGATGAATCTCAGACATTTTACATGTACGCCAACAAAGGTCCTCACTTATTAATAATTATGTACCCCCCTCCCCCACAAAAAAAATCAATAAAGGTATACGTCATTTTACCAGTTTTCTTACATGCACGTGGCTCATGCTGAGAAAAATAACTTGATTAATAAATTAATTAATTACTTAACAAATAAATAAATGAATAAACAAATAAATATTATTAATAAAACTTACATGGAATCCTTTCACCCTGTCTGTTTGGTAGTATTGTAGGGTCTTTGCTTTCTCGATGGCTTCTTTTCTTTTCTGCGCTTGGTATTTTGCTTCCTCGATGTCAATTTGGACTCGTTCGGCTTCTTCTTTCTCTTCACGGATCTTGCGAGCCTCAAGCTTATGTAACCTTTGACCCTGGAGATGAAGAAAGATCTTTAAAAACTAAACTTGCAAATCAGGGTAGCTAAGGAAAACAATTCTCTCTTTGTACACTGGTATTCTCTTTAATTTGTTATTGTATAGCAAGAATTTCTTTAGGTACAATTTGGATGCCTTTTATTTGTCATCTTATCAAAGTTCTTCGAGATTTCTAGAGCTTCCATGTACTTCCTCATGGAAGGGCTTGAAATGAGGGAAAAACATGTACCGGTATATCGTCTTTTTGGAGCCAGAAGGGCGTTAAGTCCCATCATTTGTACAGAGTTAACGCCCTTCTGGCTCCAAACAGACGATATGTACAGTGTAACCTTCCTTAGTGACTACCTGTACATAGAAAGGCCAGCTGTCTATAAAGACTACATGTACATTGCCTTTTCCCGTACATATGCACATTGTTTCTCACTGAAACCTGTACTAAAGTAACACAAACATACATGTACATGTAGAGACCACCTACTTCTATTTCTAAAGACTACATTTCTTGTCTCAATTGAGCAGACTTTATAAGTTTATACATGTACATGATTCACAGTAATTGAAAATGAAAAGAAATCGGACTTACAGCAATGGTATTACTCCAGTTTTTGACCATGTCCTTAGACTGTTGGTGGAGAGCCTCTTTGGCCTCACGCTTGGCCCTGATAGCTTCTTCTTGTCGCTGCTTTCGCTCCAACTGGGCCCTGATGCGAGACCAGTCTGCCTTGGAAAGGACGGTCACATGGCGGAGATCGGTCCCGTCTGGCAGGAGCATGCCAGGTCCTGCTCCCGGTGGAGGAGCTTCCTGGTGACGATTTCCAACAGGAGAATCTGATAGAACAAGGAAAATGAATATTATGGGAGTTCGGGTCTGGGTCTTTTTCTGTCACAGTCTAGATTTATGTCATCATAATGCAGATTCTGGCCAATAAAGCTAAGATAAGCAGCTTCTAAAGATAAATAGATCTATGCATAAGCGAAAAAATGATGTTAAAGGAGAATTAACCTCAAAAAATAAAGACGATAGTGTTCAAAGGTGTTATTTATTCCTACTTGTTAGACTATATGGCTTCGCGTCAAAATATACGAGATCGATACGAATCAAGATTTTCTGAGCAATATTTATCATCTGCTAGCAATATTTATCGTCTGCAAGCAGTACATGGGGGCTGCCATTTTTTTTATGTGTACATGAAGATTTTCTTTATCCAAATGCCCAATTGCCTTTTTCAAAATTAAAAACCCATTTGAGATTAAAAATATAGAATAGATATGTCAATTTATTTTTAAACTGAAGATTTCCTTATATATTTTTGTTAAAAATCGATATTCGCTTAATATAAATCTATTTTCTCGATACTGTGACGTATGGGACGGAGCAAATTAATTCAAATTTTATGGATGCTTCTTCCCTGAGCATCTATAGCGGCAAACTATGCATTCACCTGCTTTCGGATAATGGACTTGAAAAGTCAGAATGCATGCTGCATATATTATGTTTTGCTCTGTTTGGCAAACCCAAGAAAATAGATTTTTGTTAAGCAAAACCAGACCATTAAAAAATATCATTATAAAGATTTAATATGTATAATACATGTAAGCACCCAATTTATATTTTCGTCACATATGGGATTTTAGGTAATGAAGAAAATCAATTTAGGTCTTGGATTCAAAATATCTTCCTGACTGGAACATTTCTCAATGGTTCATGTACAAGTCCAAATCAGCAAGAAAATGGCAGCCCCCATGTAAATGAATAGGAGACGATACCGGGTGTTGGAAAAGCTTTATTTATACCCTTTTCTGATATCTTATTAGAAAATGATTCAGGACAATAAGTAGGAATATATTACACCTTCTAATATAAGTAAATTTGTAATTAAGGGTTAATTCTCCTTTAACTTTTACGTTAGCGAAAGTGTGTTCATTGTCATTATAATTTGAAATTAGACAAGGATAATTGGATAAAGCCAAAGGCCGTCTTTGACTTTAGTTTGGCAAAGCTGACAGCATACATGTACAAGCAAGCATCTACACTTGGTAAGACATGGAAAATGTATAATCACATGATACAACAAGCTATGATCTATAATCTTTCCAATGACACCATTACTGCCCCAACTGTGCACAGTTTTGAAGTAGCTTTGGATAGGTGCTGGAAAAATGAGCCCATTAAGTACGATTACGAATCGCCTGCACCCGGAAACGATCCAGCCATCTTGAAGAGGAAAAAGAACTTGGAACTGAATATAGAGGCGTAGCCATAGTGCCTGCGTTCAGTATCTTCCCTAGGTATCCCATGGTAGGTATTAACAGGTATTTATTGTCCTATAATCATATTATTATTACTAGTACATGTAGGCCTAGGCCTAATGCCATGGGATTAAAGTTAAAGAATAAGATTGATCTAGGCCTAGGCCTATTTCACGCAATTTCCATTTATGACAACTCACAGATTCTACTCTTCACTTTATAAAAGATAACATGGACTAGGCCCCTAGGCCTATATTTTTCAGATTATTATGGCCCAAGGTGCATAACTTAGGCTGAGGGTCCATTTATGGGTCATTAAGCTACACACATTGGCCTTCTCGTGAAATAAGCCACCGGTTATCGAGTGTGTACACACACACTGCCGTGTAAAGTCGGCTATTAATAGCTAATATGCCCAGTAATCCTCAAATTGGCAAGAATCCTACCTAGGATATAAAAAAAAAAAACGGAGGTAGGCCTAGCCTATAGTCTAGAGATAGGATTTGTATGGAACGGAGGTAGGCCTAGGCCTAGGGGGCCTAGGCCTATTTGTATTAGGCCTAGGCCTACATGTATAGTGCAGCAAGATAAGATTCGCTGTCAATTGCTCGTGGTCTAGTGGTAAAGGCATCTGGTCAGAATGTCAGAGTATTCTCTTTCTACACTGCACTCGCGTTTAAACTAAGGTCCCGGGTTCGAATCCCGCTCTTTCTTGCTCATAATTTTTTCAGTCGTATAAGTCTATAACGATAGCGTTTATTCTGTTATAAATAACTGAATTTCAACAATGAAAACCAAGAAACTTGACTAATTATTCACTTGTTCAGGCGGATTTAATGGCGGCTGGGCATAATAACGACTTTGGCCGTAAAGTCAATGGAGGATGTGAACCTCCATAGGCAATTACACGCAATAAACTGCATGTACAAAGTGAATGTGAGGTGGCTTATTTCACGAGAATGCCCACACATTTTGTGAATAACCCAAAAACATGTTTGAAATATTCGACTCATATTTTTTAATGTTAAATACGGTTAAACTTACTCTTTGTTTGCCCTCTCCTTCGGCCATGTCGTACTTGTTCTTGTGCCATGAGTGTAGCTGGTAATTCTTATTAATGATGTTAATTATATCGGCCTTTTTTGGAGTCTTCTTGTGCCAATCGTCTTGGTTTTTACGTTGTTGACTACAAATTGCAGGCAGGATCGAGCTAACACGTCATAATATGCACACAACACATGCACACATACGTTGCTAAGTGCCGCTAGCTACGAAAAGGGGGCTAAGCGCATGCGCTGTAACCACAGAAAACACACAAGTCATTATCGTACTCTACGTCCGAGCATGCTCAGCACGCAGACACTCACAGCTAGCTGAGGGGGCCGAAACTGAACGTGCCATGGCCATGGGCAGGAGGGGGGGGGGGGGGGGGGGGGGGGGGATAGATGGGGGGAGTCCAAAAACTCTCTTACAAACAATAGCGAAAAAAAAAGAAAAACATGTCATATTTGGGGGGTTGACTCCAAACAAAAGCAAGGCAAAAAAAAAAAAAAAATCATAAATGAAATGAAGGGCCATAACCTTTTCACGGTGCATGCATGCATGCATGCCTTTGTCTACAATTTCTACCGGGACAACAATAAGAGGTAGATTTTCTCTTTTTACTTAATGTGTAGGCCTACTTAAAATATGCCAGACTGGGTTAAGACGGGGCCCAGCAACGTCCCCCCCCCCCCCCCCCCAAAAAAAAAAAAAAAAATGCTGAACGAAGACAGTGGCTCGTACGAACTACGTTTTAAATTAATTATTGCAGAGGCAGATCCAGAATATTTAACAGAAGGGACGCACAGAGAGAGATAGAGGGAATGGTGAGAGAGGAGGGGTTAGAGGAGAGACTTTCTTTTTCTTCTTTTTCTTCAGTTTATTTTTCTTCTTTTTCTTCTACGTATTCTTCATCTTCTTTTTCTCTTCTTCTTCTTCTTCTTCTTCTTCTCCTCCTTCTTCTTCTTCCTTTTTTCTTCTAAATATCACACTATTGGAACATTTCAATAACGAGGATATTGATTGATTGAATTTATTAACAACACGTCACATAAATGACAGTATATTATGAACAATCACACAATGTACTAAAGCGTAATAATTGTACATGAATACATATGCATAAAAAGTAAAAGTAATATATGCATACATAATATATACATATATATATATATATATATAGTAAAAAAATATAGTTCTGCTTCGGACTTGCAAAGTTATAGACAAAATAGGAATGAAAAGTCCGTATACGATGAAAAAATTCGAATTTTCGGCCATAGGCCTTCATCAGGAAGGCCTATGGCCTGATGAAGGCCTATGGCCGAAAATTCGAATTTTTTCATCGTATACGGACTTTTCATTCCTATTTTGTCTATATATATATATATATATATTATATATATATACATACATATTATATATAAAACACATATACATATTATACATATACATTCACACACATATACATAATACATATACATTAATGAACAGAAATGGATTTACAATGATATGTAGTCATAGATCTACTTATATAGTTGAACGTACATGACAATGTAATATAGATGTACTAATACTGAGGTGAAGTTGTTAATTGGAACTAGAAGTTAGCACAAGTGCTAGTCGAGCCTAGTCCCATTCTTTTGGCAAGATGTTTTGTTTGTGGGGTTTTTTTCAGTATCTACATGTACAATTTTTATTTCGTATGTAAAAATATAAACATATATATTTTTAAAAGTTTTCCAGTTCTTACAGAGAAAATAAGAGCAAAAAACGACTACTTGTTTTTGTTTTTTCAAACAATAATTACGATAATTTATACAAGAGAGAGAGAGAAAAAAAATCTTTAAACAACTGAAATCACTGTTGTGTGCATGAGGTGTAACAGAGAAGTGAAAATTGTTTCAGGTATAACACATTCATAACACAGATATGTGTATTATTAGTAGTAAAGAAAACAAAGGGAAATATAGTAAAAGTAAAAGTAGATGCAAATAAACAAATGTTTAGGCTTATGCCTAAGCTATATAGATCACCAATCAAATGTAGGTGATAGAAGGTATAAATAATTATAAAAGGGACGTTTTGAGTTTACAACATCATTTACATTGAAGGTATTTGGAAAGTTCTCTACGAAAGACTGACCTTGAAGTTTTTAATCTAATTTCATCTGGAAGAGCATTCCACAGTTTTGTACCACCAACAACACTAATGTGTGATCCTGATATTTTCACAGATCCTTTTTGATGTATTGCTCTAACTTTTGATTTTATCATACTATATAACTAGTTTTCTGTAGGTTAATTGTGACTTTATTTGCATAACACCATTCCTGGACCTTTTCTAAATGTTCACTTACTATTTCTAAATCAATTTCTTTTTGTTTAGTATTAAAAGTATGAAATAGGTTCGAGTCATCAGCGAATGATCTGAAATTGAAAAAGTTTGTGGAGTTAGGTAAATCATTAATATAAATTTAAAATAGCGTTGGTCCAAGAACGGAGCCTTGAGGAACACCACTATTGTCACGAAAGAAATTTATTTGGCCAGATGTATTTAAAAGGAAAAAACCCAAAGGGTAATGACTAATAGGTCAGTCAAATCCAGTTATTTATTTCAGTAAGGTTCATGTATGTATTTTAGTTAAAGCCTATTCAAGCCAAGTCTTTTAAATATTTGTAACAGTCCTCTGGCTAGACATTCTTGTTTGGAGTGTTAAATTGGATCATAATTTATTCGTTTCTACAGATGTTCACCTTTCATTTACTGAAACCAGGGTCATCCGCTGTAACATATTTTTGCATTAAATGAGAAATTTCTCAGAAGGGTATAAGTAGGGATTGATTTTAGAGAATCCAAATCTAAATCCAGTCAGAAACTATTGATCTCCGTCAAGGCAGCAAACGTTTACTCTGGGGGTTATCCACGTCGCGACGAGATGCAAGCTCCAGCTGCCATCCGGTAGTCTACATCTTATCGAATGGGGCCTTGATCTCGTCGTCCTGCTATTTTTGCCGTCGGCTAAAGAGACATCGCTGGTCAAGGAGGGGCTCTGGTTGGGAACGACGCTGTTGGTAGAGGCCGAGGAGCTGAAAGGACCGCCGGTAGGGCAGCGTCTGGCTGTGGCCGAGTCGGCGTGAACCAGAGAGCAGCCAAGCGACCCGGGCGAGCTGGCGTCAACGGCAAGGGCAGCCGACACCCATGAGTTTGAACTGAGCCGAATCGTTCATTGTATATTTAAGATAAGTTTGTTTATGTATAACTTGCAATTTGTTTGATTCTGTTTATATACACACAATGGAAATCCAACATTGAAAGCAAACGAAAACTAAATATTAAATTCGAATTATAACTCTGTAAAATTTGTTTCCATTCCCGTTTATTCTGAGTCAAGTAGCAGTTTTAAAAAAAAAGTCACTCACTTGACAACATGTTATATTTAATTTCACAGACATCTCATCCTTGTATTGTATAAACTGGGATCGTTTATACAAATAGTTTTCAAACCATTTCAAAGCTATTCCACGGATTCCATAATGTGACATTTTTTAAGGAGAATTCATGTGGTTAATAGTATCGAAAGCTTTTTGAAAGTCAATAAAGATACCAAGCCTGCCAAGTGTTACTCTACCTTCATCCAAGTATTGCAATAGCGTATTTGCAAGATTAATCAAACACAATTTAGTGCTATGTTTCTTACGGAAACCATACTGATGCTGAAACAGGACATCATTCGTTTCCAAAAAATCAATTACACGGTTATTTATTATTTTTTCAAAGATTTTTCCCAGTGCTGGTAGAACCGAAATGGGTCTGTAATTGCCAGGGAGATTTTTTTGTCCCTTCTTGTAAATACATGTAGGTGTCACCTTTGCTACTTTCAAAGCATCTGAAAATTTTCCTTTTTCTATAGAAAGATTGAAAATATGTGTTAATGGACCTGAAATGTATAGTGCAGCATCTTTCAACAATCTTGTAGGTAAATTATCAAAGCCACGTGCTTTTTTGTGTTAAAGTCTGCAATTGACACTTTACTTCATTCTCAACAACTGGTTTTAAAAATAGTGAGTTTTCTGTTTTATTTCCTAAATATTCAGTAAAGTCAGAATGAACATTTGGTATTTCGTTGGCCAGCTTTGGACCTATGTTTACAAAAAAAAAATTCGCTATCAGATGTTATCACTCTATTTTGACCATGGTCTGATATTGTTAATTTTTCTACATTAGTCACTTTCTTCATTTCTTTTCCACCATTCAGCAACTCATTGATGGTTTTTCATGTTTTACAAGTATCGTTCTTATTAATGAAGAAGAGGTTACTACAATATTGTCTCTTTGATATATAAATCATTCTCTTCCTAAACGGTGGCAATGTAGGCCCTAATGGAAGTCAATGTCTATGCTAGTCTGTAAGCCTATATCCTTATTGACGCTTTATTTTCTGGATCATGACAGCTTGGACATATTTTGCCCCTCTTGTTGCCAAGGTTTGCGGTCAAGAGAAGAACTGCGGAATATCAAATATCCAGGTAGCTGTAGACATGGAATGAGGGGCAAATGTTACTCATCAGGCACTATTTAATGTGATTTTAAAGCCAGTAGAGTAATGAACCATAATACTAACAAGTGGAAAGAATAGCTCGAAGCATCATAGCCAAACCGAATCTCAACGCCTGCAGCATCATCGGAACTCTCCTATTCTCTCTCTCTTTCCCTTGTCTAATCTCTCCTCCTTTTCATTTTCCCTCTCACACATACACTGCATCTTTTTGTTTTAACCTTTTCTTTTGTCTAGAACTTACTCCTTATATTCATTAATTACAAAATACACCCAATTAAGTGGTCCAATCGTCTTCTTTCCTCGACATTTCCCCCCTCTCTTTCTCCCATTATCTCTTTTTCTTTTTTTTTTTCCTTCGTCATCAAATTTGGAGGGCACGTGCCCCTGTAGGTACGCCACTGGTTACTGCATGCATATTGTAGTGTATCTTTGCCTTCAAGGGGGCGAATCCGGCCCTTGTTTCTGCTGGACACGCCACTCCTACCATGCATGCCTGCATGTAGTGATGGCCCCTCGATATTCATGAAATTATGAAATACCAGCATCTTATAGCGATCATGATATAGGTAAAAGATGGCGTATTTGGTTACATATCTGACTACCAGCAAAGTTTTTTCCCCCACTTTTTTAATAGCAAAAAACCCCAAAGAATAAAAAGTGTGAATTCCTATATAAGATTGAATGGAGGGGGCAATTTGCCACTCCCCATAGCAAATTTCGTTATTTTAGTACGAGTAATCATCATAATGCTCTTAAGCCCTCTTGTGTTTACAATATGAAAATTAGGAACAATTGAATTTATGACTAAATGCCATTAATGTGGTCTGTATAGCATTGCCCGTATTTGTTACATTGTCATTTCTTCATATTCTGGAGAAACTGACGGCGGGGGTCCATTTTCTGAATGAGGGTGAGGGCGTTTAAAGTATTCTACGAGGCACTAAAGTAAAGATCCGCAATTTTCGCACTAAAATTCTAATGCAGGGAAAATGTCCTTTGGCCAAAAGATGCTTGTGAGTGTATATGTTGACAAAGAAGTATGTTCATAATGACATTCCATACCTTTCATTTAGCTTATATACGATCATTTCCCAATTTATGTAAATCGTTGTTAGCTCTGCAGTTTGATATACATGTATATCCATAATTTCTGTCACGCATTTACCAAATGTTTGAGGGTCCTGCAATAATATCATTACTAAGCGAGCTATAGCACGAGACGCTCATGTTAGCATTCATGTATTTTCTTTCATCGGGTACCATTTACTTCACCTGGGTGGCGAGTGGCAAATGCAGATAAATATCTTGCCAGTGGGATTCGAACCCCGTACCACGTGTTGCATATAATCGAGTCCGGTGACGTATCCAATTGACCGCGACACAAGTCTGATACATTTATCTATTTGGGGGTGGGGCATCTGCCCCATTGCAGCCATCCATATTCGACGCCCCCAGTACGCCTGGTAATAAGATACGCCCTATATTAACACTGGTACAAGCATCCTTCCGGTAACTTGATACAAGTCATAAATTTGTATTTTCTTGCTAATGAACAGGCAATACAAAAAAAAAACTGCTGTCGCATGAAGCCAACGGACACAGCTTCTTTGGAATAACAAATAGGCCTTGGTATGAAAAGAAGACAAAATTGGTAAGTTTTCTCGTATAATTTCGTCTTTTCAGTGGCGGATCTACGGGGGGGGGGGGGGGGGGTTAGGGGGTTTAAACCCCCACCCCCCTTGGGCTGCCAAGTAAGAATTTAATGTGCATAGAAAAACGCCTTGTTACTTGATTTAAAAAGACGTTATCATGGACTGCTTGTTATGGTCTCCATTGCGTTAGTAGATTCCAGGAAAACATCACTTACGGGGGTTCAAAATAGCAACAAAAAAAACGCGGCTTGTGGTCGTTGGGTCAACCCCCCCCCCCCCCCTTGGGAAAAATCTAGATCCGCCCCTGCTTTTTAGTTTACTTGATTGCCCGATATTGTTGCATTGCCTTTTCTTATAATTTATCACGTTTACTGTTTCGTTTGTGTGTTTGTTTCTCTCTTTCTTTTACTTTGCTTTTTGAAAACAGAAGCAAACACTTTTCAGTTTCTAAAAGTAAATAATCATTAGATCCGACTCAAGATTATTTTCTATGAAAGAAAGTCCTGTGAAAGGTATTTTTATATCTTTCAAACTGCTGTTCCCCTGGCATATAGCTCGGCATATTAAGCGATCAGATTTGCTAATTATGAAAATCACATTTTTAAAAGCAATTTTTGAAGCATGCATTAGAATCAGATGAGTCAGCTACTGATTTATGGCCAACGTTCTTCATAGTTTCAAATAGTTTTTGCAATAACCTATAATTCGAATTTCATCTCTGTTATATTCTGTTAATTGCTTATATCAAATATCACTTCCGTCATGTAAAATTCAGATATAGATAATTTAGTCTAGATGTGTGTGATCAGACACAATGTAAGTTCACTTTTTAAAAGTGATTTGGTAACTTTGTAGAGGCTTGATAAAATCTGAGCTGCCTGCCTTACATGCTATCAGTGTATGTAATATGGTGTAAAAATGAAGCCCAGGGGGTAAAAGCACTTGAAAATCATCATATCCTTCACAAAAGTAAACATATGCAATTGACCGGAAATGCCAGACTCATTTTCCCCTATAGACTCAGTGTTAGACTAGAGCGTATGACCACACGCTTCGTAAATGGGAGTATTCAAGTCATAGATATCTTAATAATAGCATTATATATTTTAAAACCTTTCTATGCCTGGATATTTATTTATCCTTCTGAACATCATTATATAAGACATATATCAAAATTAAACAATTTACTCTAAGCCTCCACAAAGTTACCGAATCCCTTTAAAGCAATTTGTGTATCTTTTTTGTCAAAATTTCCCGAATATGTTCTTTCGTAGGACTACAAAATTGATTTAAACGTGATAAATATCCATCCAAAGTGTTAACGATATCGAGAATTTCGAGATAACTATGAAAATCAAAACAAAAAACAGATGAAAATATGTGTAAGTATATTTGGGCATTCCCTCTCCCGAAGTGCGTTTTTCGAAACGCTCTTGGGACGTTCCGAAACAAAACAAACAACAACCGAACAAAAGGAATTCGAAATAGGCTGTTTTAACACACTAAACGATTATAATTTTGCTTGAAACTTGTCCATTTTCGTTTTTGTTGTTCATTATGTTAATTTTTCCAGGCATGATGCAGTGCAGGATCGATTAATACAACATCAATTGAAATAGATTATAACCATGCTTTTAAATTAAAGATGCTTTTCTTTATTCACTTTTAATCATCTATACTCATTTATTAGTAATTAGTCTGTCTATGAATTTCGTAATTTTTTTTTAAAGAACCCCAACCATGATGTTCATCCTGATTGGTTTAGCCGAGGTACTTTGCGTATTGGCCTTGGTATTGGTCGGCATATGGATGGGCGTGTACCGAGGGGGCGTGGCTTGGGATGGCTCCACCTCCGAATGCAACCTCCATCCCATCATGATGACGCTTGGTCTCATTGTCTTCAACGCCAATGGTAAGGAAGATGGTATAAGGCAATTTCTGAAGGACTGACATAGAAACAGTAACGGGTCCAGGGGGGCACTGCGGTACCCCCCCCCCCCCCCCCCCCCGAGGGAAAAATGTGGCATATCTTATGTACACATTTCATTACAAATAAATGAATGTACAATGTTGGAACTTTTAGAACGATTATTATTGTCAAAGGATTATTGGACTCTTGCCCGCCCGCCCCGTCCCCCCCCCCCCCCCTTGCTGGGCACTGAAGTGTGGATCCGCCGCTGAGAAGAGTCTACTTAAAGTGAATACGATTAAAGTGTATATTAATCTAATTTAGGTTGTAGCCAAAATACCCCTTGATAATTCAAAAGATGGGTGAAGAAATGATCGATTTTCCAAAAAAAAAAGGAAATTTGTGTATACCTATAACATGGTTTTCTGGCTGAAAACAAGTATATAGATTTCTAAATAAATTAACCACCCGATTTAACACGGAAACAAGGACACAAGATAATTGTAGATTGTGAAATTGGATGTGAACATGTTGTGATTTTACACTGTCTGCAGCCATGTAGTTGTTCTCACTGTGAATACCTTTTGTTCTACACTGTGTGCACATTGTTGGTCATTGGGTTTACACTGTGCTCACACTCTAGTAATGTGTATTATATACAGTGTGTTTACACTTTGTTCTCACTATTGGTCAATATTTTCACATTTTGACACTGTACGTGTTTTATGTTGTATTGTCCACATTGTCCACGCGGTGAGTCAATGTATTCACACAGTGACCCTGTGTTTTATACCGTGTTCTCATTGTTCACACTGTACGTCAATGTTTTTTATGTTTTGTTCTCAGTGTTTACACTGTGAGTCAATGTGTTCACACTATATGACACGGTGTTTTATGCTTTACTCACATTAATTGTGGCACTATTTGCTGTGTCCACACTGTGTTCCCACCGTAATACTGTGCTTTTATGCTGTTTACATTGTTCACACTGTAGGTAGGTAGGTAGGTAAATGTGTTCACACTGTGATACTGAGTTTATGATGTGTACATACTGGAGTCAATGTGGTCACACTTCACCTTGCTTTTGTTATTTTCACTGTGACTCACCGTGTTCCCATCGAACTCACAACTGCTTTTCTAGAAGTATGAATTATGACAGTATCCCTACCATCCTCATAAATCACCATGGAAACCCATATTCCTCCTTCTGTTTCCCATTTAGCCTTGATGATGTACCATGCGTGCCGACGGACACCTCATACTTGGGTCAAAGTGGCACACGCCCTCTTACACTGCCTGGCCCTGTTCTGCGCATGCGTAGCTATGACGGCGGTATGGCAGTACCATGAGGCTAATGGTTTACCAAGCGTCTACTCCATCCACAGCTGGATCGGAATAACTGTCTTCATCCTTTTTGCAATTCAGGTAAGGCGGAGATAATGACACGCGCGTTCGTTTGCTTGTTTGTTTGTTGTTATTGCTTTTTGACAAAATGGAGCTGTTTCTATTTCTAAGTAGTAAATAGGGGCCTACAGCTGATCATCACACTTCAATAGAAATGTTATTGGATAATGTTAATGGTGTCCAAAAATTTTCCATGTTATTGAGAACCCAAGACAATGTACGTAGCTTTAAATCATCCTTATTCTGTTGCACATCAGGCATCATTTCGACCATTACCTGCGCTAATCGAGCCTGTGAAGGCAATAAGCCCATGCACTGTTTTTTAAAAGCATGCGCTCTTTGCGCTCATCGTTTTGCATTCACTTTTTAGGCCCGGCTCACACGAGGCGTCATAATGATCGAGTGCGTCAGTACCTGCGCTAATCAAGCCTGCACGTGAAGACAGTTATTAAAAGTATTGTTTGCATGCACTGTTCATTTTTGCAATCCCTTTAAAACGATAGCACACCTTACGATCGTTCTGTGATCCGATTTCCGAAGAAAATGTAATATCATTTGCACAGGCTTAGCCAGATTTTTCAATGGGGGGGGGGGGGCATACGTGAAGGATCCAACTGCATAGCCAGGATTTCGTTTTAGGGGGGCGGTTGTGAGCGCACGAAGAGTGCGAAATAATTGGTGATGAGCACGCAAAGCGTGCTCCCCAGGGGTGGGTACATGGAGAGCGGAAAGTTATTTCGACGTCTGGACTGCTTTTCAGTTATTTGGACGTAATACTGCACTGTAACAGGGATGGGTGCAGGGAGGAGGAGTTTCCCACTTCCCGCGCAAAGCGCGAAAGCTCTGTATAGCAAATTTGAAAGAAAGATTAACGGCTTGTATATAGCAATTTTTTAGGCGGAAAGTGTATAATTCGACGCCCTGACTGCTTTTCAGTTATTTTTGACGTAATACTGCACTGTATGTGCAGGGAGGAGGTTTCCCCCTTCCTGCGCGAAGCACGAAAGCTCTGACGTTTTGCATCAAATTTGGGAGAAAGATTAACGGCTCGTATACATTTTTTTAGGCGGAAAGTTATAGTTCTACGCCCTGAATGCTTTTCAGTTATTTAGACGTAATACTACACTGTATGTAACAGGGGTGGGTGCAGACAGGGGAAGTTTCCCCCTTCCCGCGCGAAGCGCGAAATCTCTGACGCTTTAGCACCTTTTCTTTAGGCCGAATGTTAGTTCGACGCCCTGGGTGCTTTTCAGTTATTTTGGACGCAATACTGCAGTTTGTAACAGGGGTGGGTGCAGGGAGGGGGAGTTTCCCGCCTCCCGCCCGAAGCGCGAAAGCTCTTACGTTTTAACAAATTTGAGAGAAAGATAACGGCTCGTAGCAAACAATTTTTTTTAGGCGGAAAGTTACAGTTCGACGCCCGGACTGCTTTTCAATTATTTGGATGCAACATTTCACTCTGTGTAACAGGGGTTGGTGCAGGGAGAGGAGAGTTATTTCCCCCTTCTCGCGCGAAGCGCGAAAACTTAGTTTTAGCAACTTTTGAGAGAAAGATAAGGGCTTGCATATAGCAGCTATTTAGGCCCTTTTCTTTCACTTCCCCCGCTTTTTCGCTCTCGCTTTTTTTTTTTTAGTGGGTACGCCAGTGATCATTTTAAAATCATTTTAAAACAAAAAAATATTTTTAATAGAGGGTCTGAATAGTCATACAGATAGTAAAATCGATAATACGGCCTTTGCCGAGTTTTCTAGTCGGTGGAATGGCCAAATCGGCTCCGAGTCGTAGTGACGTCACAAAAATCGTACGACTGCCTACGATTTGAAACTAAATTTGCCCTTATTCCCTGTAGAAAGCCGACAGCTCACCAAAACCCTATGTTTATATTACATTTCAGAACCTGAATAGGGTAGATTTCATTTGTTAAAATGCCAGTATTTAATGCCATATCAACTTATTTCACAAATCGGAGACCAATCGTAAGGTGTGCGGTGACCTTTACGAGGCGCAAAAGACCGTACAAGTCACTGATGCGGGCCTAACGTCAGCACGATGACGCCTCGTGTGAGCCAGGCTGAAGTTTAATCCACTACCATTTCCGTCTCTATATACAATGGGTGATGGGACTATGCATATTCGCCTTTCCATGTGCTACTCTTCAACAACGGGATAGATACAAGCCCCTTCACGTTTTCTTCGGGGTCTTTATTTTTGGAGGCGCATGTGCTACCGCCCTCATTGGCATCGAGGACAAGCTGATGCTGACCATGTGAGTATTGACAAAATTTATAATATTCCGTTCTTGTAGCATTATGGTACAACGTCCCTATGCCCTTCCAAATAGCTTTGCAAATTATTACCCCGGCTTTCGCTCCGCAGACATTGTTACCATGCAGCGTATACAAGTATCTTTTTTTTAGGAATAATCCTACCAGGTACCCATATATCTTTCCTTCAAATACGGTGTGGCAAATGTAGATTAATGCCCTTACCAAAGGACGTTGGTGCCGAGGCAAGAAACCGCACCCCATACATTTCGGGTTCATAATAAGGATAACTTATCCACAATTCTACACTGTCGAGAACTTCCAAACAGGTCGTCTCATCACTAAAATAAATTTTGAAAATATGCAACCCAACCTCCAACCCAACCGCATTGGCGGATCCAGGGGTGGGCCGAATGTGCCGCCCCCTATGAGAAGGAAAACATCGGTAAATTACATCGTGAGATAAGGAAGAAGTTGTATGCTGTTAAAAAAAGACATCCCATAAGCAGGAGGGATAACGATAACGATGATGAAACCGGTTAATGATGTAGCAAAGATATATATCAGCCACTAGCCAGTTCGTAGGTACAATCTGAGCTTGAGTAGACAAAGATCGTTCTGTACTGTACCAAACTGTAAAACCCACTGACACGATTACGCACGACTGGTGATATGTTCTTGTGCTAAATAATGGAGAATCTGATTAGTATAGCACCTATAAGAACATGTTCCAGTCGTTCGTAAAGTCGTTCGTAACTTTACGAACAGCTTTATGAAACGCCCCCGGTCATGTAATCATTATTCAATAGACCTGTTTACAAAGCTATTCAAATTTATGGATGTTACTTTGAATCCGGTTTGCATACATTACTTGTTGCTCTGTCTGACAAGCCTTTGACAAGCTTTCAGGTTGTCAAGAACAACCTTTGTTTTAAAAGTACGCATAACATTTTTTCCTATTTTTGTAAACAGGTCTATTATGCACCAATGGTGCATTCCATGATACCCATGCGGAAGCATTCTTTTCAGAAGGGGGAAAAGATCGAAGGCTATTGGCAAAAATCACCTCTGTCAGTTTGGGAGTGATTATTCTAAAACGCAAGAAAAGAACAGAAATGTGGAAAATTGGGGTCATTTTACTTTGTGAGAACTGGTCTATTGGATCCGAAGAAAATCGGTGATGACGGCTTCTTGGCACAAATCAGTGAGAAACACAATGACATCTGTGAACAAAGTATTTAAAGGATCAATCATACAAAGTGTTCAAAGCGATTTAAAACACTTAAATTTCACAATAAGAAGAAGCCTAGGTCACATTTTGACCGCGATAACGATAACGAGATTTTCATTTAAGGTACACCCAACTAGATGTGTGTCTGCTAGGCAGCTCTAGGGTATACCTTTGATGACTAATCGAACAAATGTTACGCAGGCTTAAGGGTTGTACATGTACTTTGATATTATTATGCAAACCTGCCGGAAAGAACGCAGTGTCCCACGGTATGTTTACAGTGTGAAATCATCTTTGCACTGTTAGATTCGAGCGTTTTAACATTGTGAATCATACAAATTATCTTCACAATGTAAGTGGGTAAATTCACACTGTAAAACTGAGCATCACTATGTGAACACTGTGGTAAACCACATTGTGGACACTGTGGAGGTGTCCACAGTGTAAAATCATCTTCACACTATTAAATTTGAGCGTTTTAACATTGTGAATCACATCTTCACAGAGTCGACTATGTGAACACACTGTGGGACACTGCGTTCTTTCCGGCGTTCTTTTTTATATATAAGACTCTCTTCCCTCTCTTTAATAGATCCACGACGTATTCTTCCCGTCCACCCGAAGCCTACATCGCCAACTTCTTTGGTTACGTCATACTCTCTTTGGCGGCTGTTGTGACATTTGTTGTGACCTTTCCCCCATGGAAGAGACCTGAAGACGTTGCGTCAGAGTGGCAGCCCATCGTGTCTTCTGCTCCTGCAAGGAGCTTGAACTTACATGACTTAGAACCACCCAGTTCCAATTTGTAGATTAGATTGACCGTGTAGCTTCATGGATTGACTAACGACATCTATTCAGTGAATAAGATTTAATTGTATATGATTATATAACTAAAGATAAAATCAAATAAATATATCACAATGTCAAATGCAAACGAGTGCATCAATTATTGTAAACTGTTGACGTCATTTCACTAAAGGGTCAAAATCTTTGTTCATTCCCTTCGCTTGTTCAATTTTATAAACTGAAAAGTAAATATTTGGGACAGCGCTGTCAATTCCCCTGCAGAAAATGTAGCCGTATGCCCTTGCAAATCTTTTAATTATTGCTACTATACTCTACAGCATACATGTGTGTATTATATACGATTGTGTTCTTTGTTGTGTTTTACCGCAGAAATGATATGTATTGTATGAGTCATTTACGTTGTTGCGTCGCCTTATCATTTAGGATATTCACTTGCTTGAGCTTTACGACGAAACAATCAAAATAAGTATCTATTTGGAGTTAGTATTAGACAATTTAACAAGAATATTTATCAATCGTTTACTAGAATTTTGATGATTTTTATTACAAGGCTTTAACTGATGAATATTTAGGTACCATTTTGTAAAATCAGCACTGATTTTCTTATTTACTAGATAAATCTATATACCTACCTATTACGCTAGTCTCCGACTACGCTACCCGTTCGAGAACTTTAACACAAATGAGTCACAATATTGTGCGCACCCCCGTAATCCCATTGTTATCCCCTTCGCCACTCACCCGCAGTAATACGCAACGGCCATCTTCCTCTATTGCGAGCAACCCAAGAGTAAAACATGTTGCTTGCAAGTCGAGGGGAAGGAGGGAGGGTGATAGGAAGGTATATAGATTTATCTAATAAATAAGAAAATCAGTGCTGATTTTACTAATTTACTGCAATAAATCATTATGCTAGACCAGCACACATTAAAAACCGGGTGGCATGTTTTAAGTGAAGAAAGGAACAGGATTACAACGAAGACACTGCCGCCTTCAAGGTGGCTGACGCAAATAATTCCTCTCCTGCAGGGACATCCCTATAAAGTTAACAAGAAATGAAGGAATTGGGCGAACGCCAATAGGCGGCCCTCAAAATATCATTAAGCGTCACACCTTGAAAAGGGGCCCAGGAAGTGCTAACACTACAAGTGTCATGAGCATGTGGCTTACTATCTGATAAGAGAGCCTTTGGGCCGGCGGCCCGAATAGCTTCGATAATCCATCTGTAAATATGGTATCAAGAGAAGCAGGAGAAAAGGGGCTCTCGAGTGATCAGAAACAACTGATCATCTTTGCGACATGTCTTAGTCTTATCAATATACCAAACCTTGTCCTCACGTACTGACGAGAAGTCAGATAGTGGACACAAGAAAAACTTCAACAGGGCCAGAAGAAGCCGTCTGGTTCTTGGCAATGAAAGAAGCTTAGGAATCAACCTAACACCTTTTCTCTCCCAACGAACATGACCGGGAGTAAGACAGAAAGACGGGAATTGAAATTTCCCTCGTAGAGACTCTACGACTGGACATTACAAAGTCTGTGGCCCTTTCAGAAAGACCTGACTGTCTTGCAGATTCCCCGAAAGGGGCCAAGCAGTCAAATGAAGGGACGCTGGTCTGCGGTGAAGAATCCCCGAAAGGGGTTGCGACACCAGATCCGTACTCAACGGAAGAAGAAACGGTTGAGCCACGAGAAGGCTCACTAACTCCGGGAACCAATTCCTCCTGGGCCAAAAGGGAGCTACCACAAGCACCCGAGCCCGATCTTCCCTGATCTTCTGCAAGACTCGCGGAATCAGCGGGAAGGGAGGAAAAGCAAACCCTCGAAGATTCTCCCAACTAACAGAGAATGCATCCTGAGCCCAAGCCTCCGGGTCGCGAACACGGGAGCAGTACCGCGGTTGAGAGCTGACACAAAAATGTCTACCTCCAGCGGGCCCCAGCAATTGTAAATGAGGGGAAAGACCTCTGGATGGAGCTTCCATTTTGATGGAAGACACCTGCCCGGGATAGGAAGTCCGCAATGAGGTTTTCCTGACCGGGGATGAAAGAGGCAACAGGTATGATCGCCATGGGACGACACCACTTCCACAGTTGTGCTAAGGCAACCAGGTTGGCAGAACGAGTGCCTCCCTGCCGATTGATATAAGCCGCAACTGTGACATTGTCCATAAGAATCAGAACTGAACGACTGAAAAGTCGACTTCTGAAGTGAAGCAGAGTTTAAGAAAACTGCCATGAATTCCAGGACATTGATATGGGGTAGAGTCCCAAGATGAGACCAATCCCCCGAAACCGTACTGCCGTTGCAATGTACACCCCACCCTAGCCGAGAGGCATCTGTCGAGACTTGAGATCGACGGAAGGGGGGGGGGGGGTACGGAAGGACTTGCCTCGCGCGAGAAACGCCGCATTCGCCCTTTTTTTTTGTTGAAGATATCGCGATGAAATTTCATAATAACTTGGCCTCTGTTGCCCTTCAGTTTTGACCTACTTCAAAATTTAATCACATTGTCTTCCTAGTCGTTTGATGCAGTTGAATGACCTCACATTGTTTTTTTTATCTATTTTGAAATGTTGAATTGTTTTTTTACAGTCGTGTATCAATCAGATTATGATTATTTACGTCTGGGTCCGACCTTTAATATCACCATCTAAAAGACGTGACTCAGACTCGATCTAGGGTTCTCTGAGTCTGCCTCAGTTTATAACTCCCACTTTTGGCTGGATTACAAGGCCTATTGCTTTTGCTGTGTATCTTTTATCATTCTTGTCCTATTTATATTTGAATTATCCTTTTATAATTCATCATGTATCAGCTATTAGCTGTCATCTTGAACATTGTTCAATAAAAGCATATCAAATCAAGTGTGAACGTCATATCTCTTATGTAATAGTATGCATATACAGCATACTAGCCAGTGGAACTTTTTTTGTACTTGTATGAAAGAGTTTGGAACTTATAGTGCACATGATGCAATTTCAGGTGCGATTTTTCTTAGTTAACATTTTTTTTCTTTTTAAACATTTGTTTAACCTTTTATACAGTAATACAAATATGTACAAGCCAACCACTTTTGGTTTTAATCATGTCAACGGTTATCCTTAAGACGTTTAGATACTGTTGATGATATTTCCACCTATTTTCAACAATATAGTGGAAAATCAAATTTTAACATTTCTTCAATATATTCATGTTAACAGTAAAATTTTGCATGGATATTATATTAGTATTATTCTTTTACAGGCACAAAGAAACGCAATAATGACCATGCTTTGGCATGTAAGTGTATCATTATAATTACACTCATTGTTTTATTACATCTTGTGTAATAGTATGCATACCAGCTTGTTGAACTTTTTCGTACTTTTACTGTATGAAAGAAAGCGTTTGGAACTTATAGTGCACATGATGCAATTTCAGTTGCGATTTCCTTAATAGATATGCATATAGAGCATATCAATAAAGTCTATTTTTTTTAATCATACCATTACCGTGTCCGATATTGTCTTTATTATCGCGTGCGACGATTAATGACTGGTATGCACAAAAAATATTAGTGCTGTTCCTTTTGAAATTTGATTTACAGTATATGCCATTTCACTCTTCTCAGATACATAACTGTTTGATATCTTCGCCGACTGTCGCCGAGGAGTAATGGTTTGCCACAGTAATGATCCCTTAGTACGGCTCCTGGCTTCCTGCAAGAGCCGACGCATGCTAATAAGGATTCACGAAACTCAGTGTTTAGGGCGGATTTCGAGGAAGTTAGCGTACATGACCATAATGACACCATCAGAAACAGACGTTAGTTGTTACCGAACAAAAGATGAATAAGTAGCCCCTCGAAATCATATGTGTCAAATTTTAAATATTTTCTTTCGGAATTTTGAAACTTTATTCATTATAATATGATCTGTATCAAACTTTCAGAATGTTCTTCCGGCGGGAGTGAAAGCCCTTTATATGCTTTTGCACCCCCCCCCCCCCCCCCCCTCCAGATCGAGAGTCAGATACGCCATTTGTCACCATTATTTTGGCAATATGTAGCTCCGTAGAGCACCCATAATAGTTGGCTCGAGTTTTCCCATCAGCTGGCAAAAGCAACAGCCCGGGTAGCACTCGTTCCCCCATACGGCATCGGCCGGGGGCGAGGGTATGAAAACCCAGACCAACATGGGCGGTGCCCGTGAGCTGCCCCGCAGTAGTGGCACGAATCTCCCCTAGCGGATCAATGCGCTTGACGCATCCGTTCGGGAAACAGACGTCCCCCCTTCTGGTCGGTACGACCAGGGGATTGGATTTATGATATCCAAACCACTAGAATTTGACGCCACCCGCCCCGAAGCCACGGGCTTCAGGGTTGGCGTCCCAAGCTTAACTAAAGCCACCCGCCCCCGAAGCCGCGTGCTCCGAGGCTGGCAAACTCTGCGGGGTAACACCACTGGGCAACTTACCTGCAGCCCTCCTCACTCCCCCATGTTCGAAAGTACTCGGGAGAGTTCTGGAGGGCCGAGTCGTCTTGCTAGACGACTCTTCGGAAGAAGCAGGTCTCCGTGACCTAACTGCTTCTTCTTCCGAACTCATATTGCTGCAATAAAACAGACAATAAAAGTATACAAAAATATTTGAAATACTTTATAGAAAGCAGGCAATATTAAACCTAAAAATTTTGGGGATACGCACAAAATTCTACAAACAAACACCGTATTACAAACACCAAAACTAGAACGATCGGGGCAAACGGAAACACCAGCAAAACACACAGAAATAACCACGTGGGGCTGGTCGTTAAAAGTAAATTAACTGAAAAGGAACATAAAATTTCCCTTGCAAAAGGCAAAAAGTGACATAAAAACACAAGAGTACTATAATCTAGAACGAAAATAAGTACAGAAAAGTGCTTTAAAGGGCGTAAAAGCGCTCTGAAAAGATACAAAATGACCTGAAATAAGGAGCGCCGTGACTCCACAACCTAACTCGACGGGAGCGAGCAAGAAAGAGGAAGATGGCCGTTGCGTATTACTGCGGGTGAGCGGCGAAGGGGATAACAATGGGATTACGGGGGGTGCGCACAATATTGGGACTCATTTGTGTTAAAGTTCTCGAACGGGTAGCGTAGTCAGGAGACTAGCATATAATAGGTAGTATTATGATTTATTGCAGTAAATTTATACCAACCAAACAAATGGAAAAAAAATGGTCAAGGTAGACAACGCTTATAATTTATTCTTGTTTCAAAACATAACACAGGAAAGTTATCTCGAAGCAATATTGAATGAAAGTATTATACACACGTAAAAATGGCCCGTATTCTCAAGAGCGGATGAAACTACACCCGTTTTATTTTAATCCACTGCTTTATGGGTAGCAAAGTGTCAATATTACTATTTCATTTTTTAAAAATGATGAAATTCTGTAACGAAATATATATATATATGAAATTCATTCAGTCGGAAAATTAAACTGTTAAAATCAATTTCTGATTTGATTTTCATTTAATCAGAGAAAAGCACTCTGTCGGAGGGGGTGTATAGGTTGACATGATGCCCTCCATATATATAAGAGGACTGTAAAAATCGGTCTAAATTTAGTCTGCTTAATTTTGTGAATACCGCACATTTGATTTAGGAAGTTGAAAGTAGCTTGGTGTAATTTCACATAAATTGTGATAAAAACCACTTATACGCCTATACACAGTAGCGTAGGCAAATACCATAGCGCCCAAACTCATGAGCGAAAATAATACACACCTGGGCCGTGTAACATAAAGCTTTATATTGATCGTATGATTGATATTTACGATCAATCCCATTGACTACAATGTACAATCAAACGTAAAAATCAATCGTAAGATCAATTTCAAGCTTTATGTTACAGGGCCCAGAGAGTTGAAATTGATCCAGCTTGATCGCAAGTCCTCCAATGAATTGCAAACTTAGAAAGTCCTTTGTACAAAGTTGTGATTGATATCAAGTTGCAACTGGTTTGGATAAATCGCAACTGTTTATAAGACGGGGGACAAATTAATTCCCATATTAACTGATTCAGAAGTCGTGATATATTTTTTCTCGATGAACTTAACCCAGAATTAGTTGCCAAAGTTGTGTCATCCTACCAATAAATGAATTAAAAGAAACCTTGCTGGTTATCTTTCACCAATTTACTAATAAGAATATCTTACAAAATCATGACGGATCATAAATTTTGTCTCCAAAGTGACATCAGCTTAAATAATAGGCATTACACAACTCATACTATTTACTCCTGCCGCTGCTACTACTAACACTGCATGTAGTACAGCTGCTACTACTATACTACTCCTACTATTACTACTACTACCACTACTACTACTACTACTACTACTACTACTACTACTAATATTACTACTTCTACTATTATTATTACTATATTATATTCCACATACTAAGAAACATCTTTTGTGAATATATTCGGGCCTAAATCACAAATGTTTTTTTTCGAGAACTAGAGAATAATTGTCTTTCTCGTACCAGTTAAATGTTTCAGATGCGGAATATAAAGCAAATAATCACCTTTTGATTTCAGGCGATGAGACGTACTATCACTTCCTCGGCGATCTGAATGTATAACGCTATCTTTCCTCAGCTTCGCTTCGGAAAGATATAGCTACATCCAGATCGCCTCGGAAGTGATAGTTTGTCCCATCACCTTCACCAACGGTAATTATTTGCTTATTATTATCAATGTACTGTTAGCATAATTACAGCGGCGGGTTATTTTCTCAACTAGGAAAAAAAGTAAAAACATATAGCTGTATAACAAAACGTATACTCTGATACATTAAGATATACGACAAACACTAACAATGCAAAATAATATGTATCAAAAGTAGAAAAATCAGTTATGTATATATTCATATTATATCCACGCTTTTTTGGGAATAAGCCGATAATTGAAAGCACAAATTTATTTACGATAATACACTGAATGATAAATTAAACAAGTTATAATAGTATATAGAAATAAGATCATTAAGGTATTCATATATGATAATTTACTCATATTTACAAAGCTCATCTCTAATATTAGATAAATGAAGAAGATACACTTGTCATCAAAAATACGTAATATTATCTCATATGAAAAAGCTGCATGAAGCAATATGTTTCACTCCAAAATTGCTCAAAATACAAAATATCAAATATCCAGGTAGCTGTAGACATGGAATGAGGAGCAAATGTTACTCATCAGGTACTATTTAATACATGTGGATTTTAAAGTCATTAGAGTAATGAACCATAATACTAACAAGTGGAAAGAATAGCTCGAAGCATCATAGCCAAACCGAATCTCAACGCCTGCAGCATCATCGGAACTCACTCTAACTATGACTATGACTTTATCACCCTCTCCACTCTCTCTCCACCCCACCCCTACAACCCCATCTCTCTCTCTCTCCCTCTCTCTCCCTCCTTCTCCCTCTCCCCTTCCCCCTCCCCTCTCTCTCTCTCTTCCTTTCTTTACCCCCCCCCCCTCCCCCTCTCTCTTCTCCTATCTCTCTCCCTCTCTCTCTTTATTTACCCCCCTCTCTTTCTCACCCTCTCTCGCTCTCCTCTCTCTCTTTCTTTATTCCCCTCTAGCTCTCTCCTATTCTTTCTCTCTTTCCCTTGTCTAATCTCTCCTCCTTTTGATTTTCCCTCTCACACATACACTACATCTTTTTGTTTTGACCTTTTCTTTTGTCTAGAACTTAATCCTTATATTCATTAATTACAAAATACACCCAATTAAGTGGTCCTATCGTCTTCTTTCCTCGACATTTCCCCCCTCCCTTTCTCCCATTATCTCTTTTTCTTTTTCTTTTTTTTTCTACGTCATTCGATTAGGAGGGCACGTGCCTCTGTAGCTACTCCACGGTTTACTGCATGCATTGCCTTCAAGGGGGCGATGCCGGCCCTGTTTTCTGCTAGATCATGATATACGCCTCTCCTGCCATGCATGCATGTAGTGATGGCCCGTCGATATTCATGAAATTATGAAATACCAGCATCTTATAGCGATCATGATGTAGGTAAAAGTTGGCGTGTGTGGTTACATACATGTATCTGACTACCAGCATAGTTTTCCCCCACTTCTTTACTAGCAAAAAAACCTCAAAGAATAAAAAGTGTGAATTCCTATATAAGATTGAATGGAAGGGGCAATTTGTCACTCCCCATTACAAATTTCACTATTTTAGTACGAGTAATCATCATAATGCTCTTAAGCCCTCTTGTGTTTACAATATGAAAATTAGGAACAAGTGAATGTATGACTAAATACCATTAATGTGGTCTGTATAGCATTGCCCGTATTTGTTAGATTGTCATTTCTTCATATTCTGGAGAAGCTGGGGGCGGGGTTCATTTTCTGAATGAGAGTGAGGGCGTTTACATATTAATTCTTTCTTAAAGTATTCTACGAGGCACTAAAGTAAAGATGCGCAATTTTCGCACTGAAATTCTAATGCAGTAAAAATGTCCTTGGGCCAAAAGATGCGTGTGAGTGTTTTATGTCGACAAAGAAGTATGTTCATAATGACATTCCATACCTTTCATTTAGCTTATAATTATACGATCATTTCCCAATTTATGTAAATCGTTGTTAGCTCTGCAGTTTGATATACATGTATATCCATAATTTCTGTCACGCATTTATCAAATGTTTGAAGGTCCTGCAATATCAGTACTAAGCGAGCTATAGCATGAGGCGCTCGTGTTAGCACGCATTCATGTATTTTCTTTCATCGGGCGAGTGGCATTATGCAAGTGGGATTCGAACCCCGTACCACGTGTTGCATATAGTCGAGTCCGGTGACTTATCCAACTGACCGCGACACAAGTCTGATACATTTATCTATTTGGGGTGGGGCATCTGCCCCATTGCAGCCATCCATATTCGACGCCCCCAGTACCCCGGTAATACGATACGCCTACATTAACACTGGTACAAGCATCCTTCCGGTAACTTGATACAAGTGATAATATTTTCTTGCTAATGACCAGGCAATACACACAAAAAACTGCTGTCGCATGAAGCCAACGGACACAGCTTCTTTGGAATAACAAATAGGCCTCGGTCTGAAAAGAAGACAAAAATTGGTAAGTTTTCTCGTATAATTTCGTATTTTTAGTTTACTTGATTGCCCGATGTTGTTGCATTGCATTTTCTTATCATTTATCACGTTTATTGTTTCGTTTGTTTGTTTGTTTCTTTCTTTCTTTTACTTTGCTTGTTGAAAACAGAAGCAAACACTTTTCAGTTTCTAAAAGTAAATAATCAATAGATCAAATATCCGACTCAAGATTATTATATTCTATGAAAGAAAGTCCTGTGAAAGGTATTTTTATATCTTTCAAACTGCTGTTCCCCTGGCATATAGCTGGGCATATTAAGCTATCAGATTTGCAAATTATTAAATTAATGAAAATCACATTTTTAAAAGCAATTTTTGAAGCATGCATTAGAATCAGATGCTAAGTCAGCTACTGATTTATGGCCAACGTTTATACTTTCAAATAGTTTTTGCAATAACCTGTAATTCGAATTTCATCTCTATTATATTCTGTTAATTGCTTATAATCAGATATCACTTCCATCATGTAAAATTCAGATATAGATAATGTAGTCTAGATGTGTGTGATCTGGACACAATGTTTTTAAGTTCACTTTTTTAAAAAGATTTGGTAACTTTGTAGAGGCTTGATAAAATCTGAGCTGCCTGGCCTTACATGCTATCAGTATATGTAATATGGTGTAAAAATGAAGCCCAGGGGGAAAAGCACTTCAAAATCAAATCCTTCACAAAAGTAAACATAATATATGCAATTGACGCGAAATGACAGACTCATTTCCCCCCATAGACTTAGTGTTAGACTAAAGCGTATGACCATACGCTTTCGTAAATGGGAGTATTAAGTCATATCTTAATAATAGCATTATATATTTGAAAACCTTTCTATGCCTGGATATTTATTTATCCTTCTGAACATCATTATATAAGACAGATATCAAAATTCAACAATTTATTAAGTCCCTTTAAAGCAATTTGTGTATCTTTTTTGTCAAAATTTCCCGAATCTGTTCTTTTGTAGGACTACAAAATTATTTAAACGTGATAAATATCCATCCAAAGTATTAACGCTATCGAGAATTTCGAGATAACTATGAAAATCAAAACAAAAACAGATGAAAATATGTGTAAGTATATTTAATTTGGGTATTCCCTCTCCCGAAGTGCGTTTGTCGAAACGCTCTTGGGACGTTTCGAAACAGAACAAACAACAACCGAACAAAAGAAATTCGAAATAGGCTGTTTTTTAACACACTAAACGATTATAATTTTGCTTGAAACTTGTCAATTTTTTGTTCGTTTTTGTTGTTCATTATGTTATTTTTATGATGCAGTGCAGGATAGATTAATATAATATCAATTGAAATAGATTGTAACCATGCTTTTAAATTAAAGATGCTTTTGTTTATTCATTTTAATCATCTATACTCATTTAATAATTATTAATTAGTCTGTCTATGAATCTCGTCATTCTTTTTTAAAGAACCCCAACCATGATGTTCATCCTGATTGGTTTAGCCGAGGTACTTTGCGTATTGGCCTTGGTATTGGTCGGCATATGGATGGGCGTGTACCGAGGGGGCGTGGCTTGGGATGGCTCCACCTCCGAATTCAACCTCCATCCAATCATGATGACGCTTGGTCTCATTGTCTTCAACGCCAATGGTAAGGAACATGGTATAAGGCAATTTCTGAAGGACCGACATAGAAACAGTAACGGGTCCAGGGGGCACTGCGGTACCCCCCCCCCCCCCCCCGAGGGAAAAATGTGGCATATCTTATGTACACATTTCATTACAAATAAATGAATGTACAATGTTCGAACTTTTAGAACGATTATTATCGTCAAAGGATTATTGGACACCTGCCCCCCCCCCCCCCCCCCCTGGGCAGAGAAGTCTGGATCCGCCGCTGAGAAGAGTACTATTTAAACTGAATACGATTAAAGTGTACATGTACATGTATATTATTATTATTATTATTATTATTTATTCGGCAAAGACAAAAATCAAGAAATCAGAGGATACAAAACAGTAGATTAGAAGAGAGTCACATGGATGCCGGGAAAAGAAAAAGATTAACCAAATAACTATGACCCGAAGGTCTTCTTTTCCAATCCATGTGACTTTACATAAATGAAATAGAATAAAATAAGATACAATTAATGAATTACAGTTACAATTTTCAGAAATAGTAATCCTAACGTAAAAAGAAAGTCCACACCGGTATTGAATTAACTGCAAGAAAAAACAGAAAAAGATATTTCTTGCACAAAGCAAATGGGATGATAAAACAAGACCTGCGGTGGAACACTCATGTGGACACACTACGCACCAAGGCAGCCAGAACCATGGGGCTCCTGAGAAGAAATCTTGGCTCATGTAGTACAAAAGTGAGGGAAACTGCCTACAAGACCCTAGTTCGTCCCCAGCTTGAGTATGCCTCATGTGCATGGAATCCTTACAGGCAACGTGACATCAACTTACTGGAGGGTATCCAGAAACAAGGAGCACGCTTCGTCAACCAAGACTTTAGAAGGACTGCAAGTGTGTCACAAATGATCTCTCTACTGTCCTGGAACACCCTAGAGCAGAGACGAATGTTTTCCCAGTGCGAGATGTTCTATAAAATCCACAGGAACATGGTTAATATCCAATTACCACCTGATTTACACCTGGTCTTGCACCAGAGAGTGACACGTACACACACCTCACATCCATTTACGTTTCATCAGCTTCCCTGCAGAGTGGACTGCTATATGTACAGCTTTTCCCCCAGAGTTATTCCCATATGGAACAGACTCCCAGCAGCTGCAGTAGGATCTAGCTCGATCGCTGGTTTTCGGACCTCGGCAGTCCCATCCATCCATCATCACCATGATGGGCACATCCACCAGAACCCTGTAGGAAGGGAAGCCATGAAGCCGGCATTCATCACCATGCACCCTGCCTCTTTTCACCCTCTGTTGACATCACTTACACAATGTCTGGCTTCTTTTACTTCTTTTATTTGCACGCTGCACACTACACACACACATGGATTATCATTTTTATTCCACCCTGGACAGCTGTGAAGAAAGCTTTTTGGGTGCAACCAATTCAAGATTCAAGATTCAAGGAGAGGAGCACGCAAGAAACGTCACGGAGCCGCCAGTCCATGCCCAACCGACTGCAGCTCCACCCACCCACCCCCCCCCCCCCATGAACCCTGTCCGAACCCCCACCATTCTGTCCCTATCACCCTTACACCTGCATTAAAACAAAACAAATTCCAGGTGGACTTTCCCTTAAATAAATAAATACAATACAAAACAATAATGTCGCCTTGTGCACATGTATATAGCACCGGGGGAAAAAAAAGTAGGTGAATACAATGTATGTTGTTGTTGTAGTTGAATATGATGGCGCACTTCAATCTCTCCAGATTATACGCGCCAGCCACTTTCGTCAGTGGGACTTCGGCTAAGGAAGGCCCACGTATAACGTCGATCCATTTGGTGATTATTAGTTGCATGAAATCATTAGTGAAAACAGATTATATATATATATTCCATCACCTAAATTAGTACACGAAAGCCGAAGCGAAATAGCAAAATACAATAATCCAGTTTAAGAATTGTGAGATAAATGCAATGCGCGCGATACAAACTGTTCATGGAAAAAGCAGACTAACCAAAACGGTTAGTGGCATGTACATAACATAATAATTCCCGAATATAATCAGGGTTAGTCAAAAGTTGCTTAAGGGTTGGGTTATTGAGTTTTAACTTTCTGATCATTATGTGTCTCTCTTTTTCGTATTTTGAACAATATAAAATGAAATGTTCGATAGTTTCAAATACTTTACACACTTCGCAAAGACCGGAAGAATGCTGATTGATTTGTAACATATAAAAATTTAATGTACACTTACCTACTCTCAGTTGTTGGATCAGGCATTCATCTCTCCGAGACAAGCCTTTTCTGTATGCCTGCTCGGTAACCTTGTCCTGCAGAGCATATAGAAATCTTCCCTTTTCTGAACTATTCCATTCATTTTGCCAAATATTTTTATAATAAACCAACCGAGAGCATGCAAGTTCGCTTGTAGTGTTAGATAAAACAATGTCTAAATGATTTTTCAGAGCGCCTTTCTTGGCAGCCCTATCAACTATTTCATTGCCGTTAATATCACAGTGAGATGGAATCCATTCAAAAAAGACAAGAATATCCTTTGACAAAAAATTATGAATTTTGTGTAAGATTTCATTGACAACAGCGCATCTAATAAAGTATGAGTCGATCATTTGAAGGGCTGACAATGAGTCGCTAAAAATGACCACTGAACAGGACTTTACGAAACTGTCTAACCACTCCAGAGCCATTAGAATGGCGACGAGTTCCGCTCTCATGATACATACATGTGACAATCTAAAAGATTTAATCACCTGATATTGGGGAACATAAAACGCAGCTCCTGTTCTGAGATCTTCAAGTTTAGACCCATCTGTATATACATGCAAATATCCTTTCCATATTATTCCTATTCTGTCCTGAACAATGGATTTCATCTCGGCTGCAAGCATATCCCTTTTTGGTATTTTACCTCGAGTATCAAATGACACATGAGGACGGGATAATCGCCATTCGGGAATTTTCGGTATTAAATTGTCTTGATTTTCTACATTAACTTCGTCTCGACTGGCTCTAAGGCTAAATGGTGCTTTCCCACCCTTCCATTCACTTCTATTCATGGTATAATGATCACCAAGAATTTCTTTAGAAGGATGACTGGATGAGCTAAACAACAAATAATATCTAAATTTATCATTAAATAATTTTCTCCTAAGTTCCAGCGGCAATTCTCCGGTTAACACCTGTAGAGCCTCCAAGGATACATTATGTATAGTCCCTGTAATAATTTTTTGTGCTCTGTATTGTATAGCGTCTAGCTTTTTCTTCAGAGATATACACGCAGAATCATACATTTCACTGCCATAGTCTAAAACAGATAAAATAAGTCCTTTATATATCATCATCAAAATTTCATACTTATTTCCCCATGTAGTTCCTGAAACGCAACGTAATAAATTTAATCTTTTCTTACACTTCTCAATAATTGCGTTAATATGGACCGACCAAGTTAGTTTATAATCCAGCCACATACCAAGAAACTTAAACTGCTCACAATGAGGCAAAACATGCCCATTTATTTTCAAAGCAATGTCTTTCTTTTGTTTATTGGTAAATACCAAAACTACCGACTTGGTGTGTGAAATCTTTAATTTCCACCTCCAGCACCAAATTTCGATTTCATGGAGGGCTTCCTGTAGTTTCTGGCGAACCAGATCTAAGTTGGAACCAGAAAACCAAATTGCAATATCATCGGCATAACATGATAATTTAACTCCACTTTCGTTAATCTTTAAGTCATTCAACATCAAAGTAAAAAGTACAGGACTTAAAGAGCTCCCTTGTGGGATACCGTTTTCTAACACATAATTTTCCGACAAACAATTGTTAACCTTAACATTACAATATCTATTCTTTAAGAAAGCTTTAATAAAACACAATAATTTTCCATGAATTTTTAACCTTGACAATTTTTTGAAGAGACCTCCTTTCCATAACGAGTCATATGCCTTTTCCAAGTCTAGAAAAACAGCTACAGTATATTTTTTCTCACTCAATGCTGAATGTATGTCGGTCTCGAGTCTGATTAAATGATCTTTGACATTTCGATATTTACGGAATCCTGATTGAATTGGGTTTAAAAGTTTATTTTTATCTAAATACCAAGTCAGCCGATTTTTAATCATTTTTTCCATGACTTTAAAGAGGGAAGATAATAACGAAATTGGTCTGTAAGATGACACATCCGTCGCTTCTTTTCCAGGTTTCAAAATAGGTATCTGGACAACTTCATACCACTGGCTTGGAAAACATGAATTTTCCCAGATTTCATTATATAACTCTAATATGTAAACAAGTGCTATTGGGGGCAAGTTTTTTAGCATAATCACATAAATGTCATCCTTACCTGGAGCGGAGTTTCTCATTTCTTTTAAAACGTTCCTCAACTCATTCATATTAAAATCATCATTAATACAGTCATCATCCATAATGTGGGTAAATAGAGCATCATCAATTTCATTATCGTTTACGGAAAATGATCTATCAATAGATTTGAAAAAGGATGCCACGGCGTTTGCTTTATCTTTAGACTCACTTACCATATTACCATCAACGATTAGATTGTGAAAAATGTGAGTGTTCTTTGTGCTGTCTCGCATTCCTTTCACCTGTTTCCACACTTTCCCTATGTCTGTAAATCTATTCATTCTAGCACAGTATTGAGACCAATAGTCGAAACGAGCCCTTCTCTGTACCTTCTGTGCAAAGGCTTTCTTTTGTAAGTATTGTTTAACATCATTTATGTCATAATACCTTTTTAATCTGTTTTTAATATGATTCCTCTCCGCAACTGCTTTTTGACACTCCTCGTTCCACCAAGGAGTTATTTTACTTCTTTTCCCCCTCCTAGTCGAACTCGACGAATGTACCTGTTTGACGCATTCAGAATAACATTAACAATGGCGTTGTATCGACTTTGAATATCTAATTTAAAGTCACTATTATACTCTTGATTTGATAATTCCTCTTTTATTGCATTTCTATACCCTTCCCAATTTACATTTCTAAAACTCCATCTAAATCCGATATCTGTGTATTCATGTATAATCGTATTGCCCGACTGTTTCAATTTAATAACAATCGCATTGTGATCACTGCCAAAGTTGTTAGACCGTACTTCCCACTCCATTTTACACGCTAGTTCCTTGGAAACTATAGATAAATCTAACATTGAATGTGTTCCAAAATGAGGGTCTAACCTCGTTGGAGAACCGTCATTTAGCAATGCTAGATCATGATCTTCCATAAAAGTCTCTACGGTTCTGCCGTTTGCATCTAATTTACTGCTCCCCCAGAGTGGGTTGTGGCTATTAAAGTCGCCCCGAATTATGATCCTCCCTGGCACATTTCTAACCATTTCATTTAATTCTTCCACTTCAATCTTTTTACATGGATTATAATAATTAAAAATTGAAATGATCCCTTTCTTTGAAAAAATATCAACTCTTTGGTATTCGATATTCCCTTTAACATTCATAACCTGGAAAGTAATATCCTTTTTTAAATATATAACTAGACCACCTCTTCTACCATCCGGTCTATTTCTACAGACACAAATGTAATTCGGAATAAAAGACACATTATAATCATTAAACCATGTTTCCTGAATGCACATAATATCTGGGTTAGAACCCAATAAATTATTATCAAATATTGACGTTAAAAAGTCCGCACCATGTGAAATCATACCTTGTGCATTCCATTGTAGTATAGTTATATCTGAAACGGGCTGTGTCATTTAAGGCGGCTTTTTACCATTTCCATGGTAATGTCCGCCTTTAAAAAATCTTTACCCGCTTTGACAGCAGCTTCCACAAATTGATCATCGTTCTCAGAAAGAAGTAACTTACGAATCGCAACCAGAATAAACATAATCAAATCTAATGATGTCACATTATTGGGAAAGCCAGTTTGATTAATATTTGAAGAACCCTGCTCAGACTCCCCGTCTCTTTCCCGCCTTTTCTCTTTTCTCTTGTTTACTTGAGCCGCAGGTGGGATATGGGAGTGAGGGCTTGTTTCATGTCCAGGACTCTGTAATTTTAAGTTGGAATCTAATTTGTTCTGTTTACTTTGAGGGTTCTCTTTGGAGTTACTCGTGTTGACTGTGTTATTAGTTGTCTCTACAACATTTACATTTTTCTGAGTGCGATACACTTTTGTCGCTTGCGCGTATGTGAGCTTTTCATTCAGTTTAATTGTTTGTATTTGCTTAGCTTCTATATAAGATTTGCATCCTTGATACGCCGCTGAGTGATTATCTCCACATCTAAAGCACTTCCTGTTTTCCTTTTGTGCGCAAGCGTCAAATTCATGTTCGCCTCCGCATCTCACGAGAATTTCTAACCTTCGAGTCTCGAGTTTCGAGCCGTGATATTCGAGTTTCGAGTTGTGAAATTCAAGTTTCAAGTTACAAGTCATATTTCAAGTCCATTATCAAAACTCAAGTAACAAAGTCGAACCCAATTTTCAAGTTTTATTCCTATTTTCAAGTAATTTCCTACTTTTCGAGTATTACCCACAGTTCAAGTTTGATCCGAATTTCGAGTCACAACCCAGGATTCTAGTCATCGTGCATATTTCAAGTCATGCATCTACTTTCGAGTTATAAAGATTTTTCGAGTTTCGAGTCGTGATATTCGAGTTTCGAGTTGTGAAATTCAAGTTTCAAGTTACAAGTCATTTTTCAAGTCCATTATCAAAACTCAAGTAACAAAGTCGAACCCAATTTTCAAGTTTTATTCCTATTTTCAAGTAATTTCCTACTTTTCGAGTATTACCCACAGTTCAAGTTTGATCCGAATTTCGAGTCACAACCCAGGATTCTAGTCATCGTGCATATTTCAAGTCATGCATCTACTTTCGAGTTATAAAGATTTTTCGAGTTTCGAGTCGTGAAATTCGAGTTTCGAGTTGTGAAATTCAAGTTTCAAGTTACAAGTCATATTTCAAGTCCATTATCAAAACTCAAGTAACAAAGTCGAACCCAATTTTCAAGTTTTATTCCTATTTTCAAGTAATTTCCTACTTTTCGAGTATTACCCACAGTTCAAGTTTGATCCAAATTTCGAGTCACAATCCAGGATTCTAGTCATCGTCCATATTTCAAGTCATGCATCTACTTTCGAGTTATAAAGATTTTTCGAGTTTCGAGTCGTGATATTCGAGTTTCGAGTTGTGAAATTCAAGTTTCAAGTTACAAGTCATATTTCAAGTCCATTATCAAAACTCAAGTAACAAAGTCGAACCAAATTTTCAAGTTTTATTCCTATTTTCAAGTAATTTCCTACCTTTCGAGTATTACCCACAGTTCAAGTTTGATCCAAATTTCGAGTCACAATCCAGGATTCCAGTCATCGTCCATATTTCAAGTCATGCATCTACTTTCGAGTTATAAAGATTTTTCGAGTTTCGAGTCGTGATATTCGAGTTTCGAGTTGTGAAATTCAAGTTTCAAGTTACAAGTCATATTTCAAGTCCATTATCAAAACTCAAGTAACAAAGTCGAACCAAATTTTCAAGTTTTATTCCTATTTTCAAGTAATTTCCTACCTTTCGAGTATTACCCACAGTTCAAGTTTGATCCAAATTTCGAGTCACAATCCAGGATTCCAGTCATCGTCATATTTCAAGTCATGCATCTACTTTCGAGTTATAAAGATTTTTCGAGTCATAAAACAACTTCGAGTCAACAAAGCAGTTCGAGTCATAATTAAAAAATGGAGTCATTTACAGATTTGAAGTCATGAATCTATTTTCGAGTCATAATGCTTTTTTCGAGTCATGAGAAATCTTCGAGTCATAATTCAGAATTCGAGTTATAATGCAGATTTCAAGTCATGATTTTATTTTCGAGTCGTAAAGATTTTTCGAGTCTTAAAATTTTTTTTTGAGTCAACAACAAAGTTCGAGTCATAATTCAGAATTTGAGTCATAATGCAGATTTCAAGTCATGAATCTATTTTCGAGCAGTTGTGTATCTGGCGCCGGGGCAAACTGAGAGCCTATCAAATCTGCGCAAACTATATCCCCCATGTCCAAATTGAGATTAATGAGCGCTTTTAATGTAGAAAATAATAATGGCAATACGTGAAAATGAGTTTTGATGCACATAATCCGGGGTTGTTAGCCGAAATTTGATGAATGATTGTATAAGAGAGGGAGCAAGCTAGGCGGCGGAATTTTTTTTTTTCATCCCTCAAACTCTATATATAGCGCTTAGCTAGCTAGCTGCGCGCGCACCGCATGATATGATGTCATCGAAATTGCTTATAATGATAATAACAACAACAATAATAACAAGAATCATATAATAATGATAATAAACATATATATCTACCGCAGGCAACGTTCAGCAAAAGTCTTTGTAAACGTTTTTTGGACGCCATCAAAAGACCTAGCTGTGTTAATTTGCGGCAAATGTTTAGTCAAAACTTCGACGTTCTGTAAACGTTTTTTAAACGTTTATTAAAGACGAAGACGTAGCGGACCTAAAAAAAAAAAGTTTTATTAACGTTTATTAAAGACGAAGACGTAGCGGACCTAATAAAAACGTTTGGTGAACCTTCTGAAAACGTTTTTTGTTTGCTGGGTCGTGATTTTGTACGAACTTTTATAAAGTATATATATAGGCCTACATTTCTAAATTCTCGGGCCGGGTGCGCGCGGGAGCACACTGCATAATACGGTGTCTAGCTGCGGCCATAGTAGTTTGATACTAGGCATGCAGGTCAAGGGACTTTGTCAATATTTTTTCCAGATGAAAATGTAAATCGGCCAGGGACTGCATGGAAAACATTAATCCCCAATTCATTCCCTCCTTTACTTCTTCCCTGACTTCTTCGATTTCTTTTCTTGCATTTCTTTCTGATCATACAAAATAAGCCTATGAATATTATTATTACTTTTATTTTATTATTTATTTATTATTTTTTTTTAATAAACGCGGTTCCGCCGGCCATGATACTTCTCATAACAACATGTGTGTGCTGACTTCTCCTTGTTACTTCATTAACAGGTAAGAAATCCAATATTTCTACCTTTCTTGAGTTATTCATATATTATGATCATTTAATTGTATCTGTTTTATATTATGTATGATTTGTTGGTTACTGCTTTGCACAGATTGTATCATTGCTTGATGAGAGAAAGAGAGAGAGAGAGAGAGAGAGAGAATAAGGTGATGAAGATGAAAGGTTTTATCCCTGTAAGAACAAAAAAAAAATGATCTTGTTGATGACATCATAAAAACACTAGGCCTTTATAGTTCATTATAGAAGTTTAGATTATGTCAGAAGGAAGGATTTACACTAAGCTCAATGTTAATACCAATTTGTAGGCCTAGGCCCTATCCTAAGATAAATGACTGGGTATGCAGAAGTAGGATTAGGTTATAGTGTGAATACACCTCATGTATACCTGTAGAGCAATTATATCGGATATAAGCTGAGTGTGAACACGAACCGTTATTGTGTACACAATTAGAGGAATGGCTGCGGAACAGGGGATGCTGCGTTCAAATTCCAGTACAAACACAGGACTGGATGTGAACACAGCCGAAGGACAAGGAGGGTCATTGACTCACTGTGTTCGAGTCATAATTCAGAATTTGAGTCATAATGCAGATTTCAAATCATGAATCTACTTTCGAGTCATAAAGATTTTTCGAGTCATTTAGAAAAATTCGAGCCAACAACAAAGTTCGAGTCGTAATGCAGATTTCAAGCCATGAATCTATTTTTCGAGTTATAACGTTTTTTCGAGTTATAACGTTTTTTCGAGTAATAAGAAAAATTCGAGTCGTAATATAGTCTAGAGAATCAGTCAGGGTGCCGAATTCACGTCATAAGCTAGCACGGGGGAGCATTTCAGCATGCACGGACTTGTCGGATTTTTATCCGACAACTGCATGTTTATAAGCTACTGAAACCCTTGAATCTGATTGGCTGAGAGCAAATCTGTGGGATAATATATCCGACAATGCAGTCCTTTCAGGAAACGCTTCCTATGCATGGATGGAGAAGGGGCAAGTCTATTTTCGAGGGGAACGGACAACTCATCCAGAGTCGACTCACTCCATTATTGTTCAGTTTTCCTGATAACAGTCACTGTAGTAAAAATATAATAAAAGGCCTACATACATTACATTAGGTACATTATAATGCACATTATTGTACATATTTGACGTTTTTCAGTAATTACTTGTACATCCTACAGAGGGTATAGCCACCATTTTCGAATTTTCGGTGATTAAAAATGTACAAATGTATGCATGTGTCGCACATAATATTCCTGGTATTAAAGTGCATTAGTGAAGATATACGCGTAGCAAATGCAAATGATACCTTCTAGTTGTTTTTAGTGACTCTCTCGTGATATGCATCCACAGAAAAAAAAAAAATATCGCAACCCGAAGTGGGGGTGCATGAGTTGACTAGTGGTGATCATGGGCGTAAATCCTCACAGGAATTCTATTCAAGTGGGGGGACACCCCTGGATGCATCCAGGTGTGTCCCCCCCACTTGAATAGAATTCCTGTGAGGATTGACGCCCATGGTGGTGATCGTGAGTTATCCAGGAGCCTATTTTCGAGACGCGTGCCTAGCTAGACTAAAGCTACATGTAGCCTGCAGCGTGAGACTAGATGGCCATGGACTGGACCGGTCGACCCATATGCACGAGACGCGACGCGTACGCGACGACGATATATCTATCTAGATAGATATGATATCTCCGCACGTACTACTTACATTAAAAGGAGGCGAAGCAGAATGGGTCCCCGGAGGCGGAGTACAGTTAGGCCTAACCGTAAGTTTCCCCGATTTTACCCTGAATATTTATTAAGGCAATTTAAAGTATGCAAATTGTTTCCATCACTCGAGTGGATACCATACCGCTGAATACGTAAATTTACAGCTGAAATCTGTCAACTTTCGCTGCACATGATCTAACGAGTTAGGCTTGCCTTGGGCTTCGCCTTGCCTAACGTTTAGGGCGCCTGCCCGTAGCGAAACACGACACAGTTGCATTTCTTCCAGAAAAGCCACAAAAACCATGTCGGCGATCGGGAGCGCGCTGGCGCGGGAACGGGGCCATCTCAGGGTTAGGCCTATATTTCCAACATGATAGATTCTTAAAGGGGTACTCCGGCCTGAAATCAATATGAATTGAATAAATAGAGTAAAATAAAACAAATCACTGAAAATTTCATCGAAATCGGATGAAAAATAATGAAGTTATGGAATTTTTAATTTTTGCATTATTTTGGTAAAAGTTTCTAAAACAGTTGTATGCACGTCATCATGAATATGCAGTGAGTGAGCTGATGATGTCATATCCCCACTTTTTCTTTTGTATTTCATTATATGAAATTGCAATTATTCAAATTTTCTGCTCCAAGCCTATAACTAAAAGGACTGACTCGTTATTTAATGTGTAAGTTCATCATTGCTGTAACTTATTTTGTTACAAGGGAGATATTTTTTTTATAGACATGAATGAAAAAAAGAAATAATGACAATTTTATATAATATAGTTAAAAAAGGAAAGTGGGGACGTGACATCATCAGCTCACTCATTACATATTCATGATGACATGCATAGAACCGTTTCCCAAAATAATGCAAAACTTAAAAATTCAATAACTTCGTTATTTTTTATCCGAATTCGATGATATTTTCAGTGTTTTGCTTGTTTAATTTTACTCTATTCACTCAATTAATATCATTTTCAGGCCGGAGTACCCCATTAAGTATCTGTACCCTTCTACTACGGGGGTGGATCTAGCTTTTGTCCAAGGAGGGGGTTTGAGGGGCAAATTCTGCTTGAAGGAAGACCCGTATATTTTTCTTCTTGCCAGCCCTCGAAAGCTCGCTCAGTGGGGGGGGGGGGGGGGGGGGGGGGGGTAGTGACACAATTTTTTTTTTCCAAGCCCTCAAAAAGTCGCTCAGTAGGGGTGGGGGGGTAATCACATGCTTTGTAACAGATGTTTTGTTGCTTTATATTTTACTTGGCAGCCCAAGGGGGGGGGGGGGGGTTTAAACCCCCAAACCCCCCCCCCCCTTGAAGGAAGACCCGTATATTTTTCTTCTTGCCAGCCCTCGAAAGCTCGCTCAGTGGGGGGGGGGGGGGGGGTAGTGACACAATTTTTTTTTTCCAAGCCCTCAAAAAGTCACTCAGTAGGGGTGGGGGGGTAATCACATGCTTTGTAACAGATGTTTTGTTGCTTTATATTTTACTTGGCAGCCCAAGGGGGGGGGGGGGTTTAAACCCCCAAAACCCCCCCCCCCCCCCCCCGTAGATCCGCCACTGTACTAGTTCTAATTTTTTTTTGGTTACATATATTATTAGAATGAAGTTTTCTTTGTAAATCTGGAACTTTTTGGCATCGTTTTGAGCGGTTGTCATAAAATCCACCATTTTGGATTTTCGGATACCAGCATGGCGTATCTGGACAATAACCCCTGGACAAGTACCCCAGGACAAGTATCCCCCCCCCCCCCCCGATTCTGGGAGAAGTTGTCCTGGGGATCAAATGTCGGTGTATTGTCATGGGGGAGGGGGCTAAAAGTTTGTTTGGGGGAGGGGGAGAGGTGGATATCCTGTTGATTATTGATTGTCAGGGGGTGATTTTTTTTCTGGGGGGTATTTGTCCTGGGGGGTATTTGTCCTGAAGGGTAATTGCCCTGAGTGTTAATTGTCCTAGGGGATAGTTGCCCTAGGGGGTAGTTGTCCGAGAATCCTGGCATGGTGTATCTCAAATTTTTGTAATTTTAATGTGATTTGCGTGTTTTGCAAGGAATTGTGGGTACCGGATATCATTGGAGAAAATGAATATCTACTATCAGCAAGTTGTTGTGCAATAAAGTGTAGGGTATTTCCAGATATTGAAGCCAATCCTCAACATTGGTGGAGAATTTTTTTAAAAGTGGGTTTTGGGGGTAAATATCTGCTCAATATAGGTCCCAAGGAGTAAAGTGGAGTTGCATTTGACTTCTAACAATTTTGTACATAAATAATTTGCTGTTTATAGGTTCTTCTCTTGTTTACATTGCAATATAATACGTGTACTAGTACTAGGATTTTGACTTTTGGATAGAAAGTCGATCGGCAGGAACGACCTTGCACCTATTGTGCCGTTTTCCTAGTAACTTTCTAATTTTCATATTCACAGGTACCTTTTCATTTCGGAAATTCAGTTTGTGTCCCCGCCGAACAAAGTTCGCGAGGGGACTATGAAACAGGCTCCGTACATGTACGTGTGTGCTCAAAATGTTAGAATTTACTTCTTCTCCGTCATTTGTTGGCCGATTTTGATTCTGATTGTTCTATCTGGTTGAGCTTGGTGGGGGCTTCCAAACTTTTACACAGAATTTTTTTCAAAATTATGCAGATTTATGCAAGTCTATTCAAAATCAACTAAAAATGCTCCTTCTCTATTTCACACCGGATTTTGATTATGATCGTTTTATCTGAGAGGACTTAGTGGGGGCTTCCAAACTTCTACACAGAATTTTGAAATTCATTATTTATGCAAATTTGAAATGCAAATTTATTCAAAATCAACAAAAAATGCTATTTCTCCTTTGTAAGGTTAAGATATCTTACATAGGATTGTGGACAGGTGTCTCTTCAAGTTCCTCAATTCATTTGTGGCTAGGCCAGAGAAGAACCTATAAACAGCAAATTATTTTATTTAAAGAAATTTTTAAAAGAAGTCAAATACAACTTCACTTTACTCCTCTTGACCTTTATAGGATTAAGACATTTACATAGGATTGTGGACAGGTGTCTCTTCAAGTTCTGTATTCATTTCTGGCCAGGCCAGGTGCCCCCCTTGGGCTTCATAGGGTCGAGATATTTCATAGGATTGTGGACAGGTCTCTTCAAGTTCCTGAATTCATTTCTGTCCAGGCCAGGGGCTTTTCTTGAAAAATGAAAGGTGTGGCGGTATTGTTGAGCAGACTGGCTAGAGCTAGTCGACGGTAAGTCAAAAAGTGCATTAGTGATGTCATTTTCTACGAATACCCAGAGGGGACATACAAAAAAAAAATCTACCAGGTTATCACATATGTATGTGATAATCATCTGGTATACATGTACATGGTGTTAATAGAGAGTTTTCGCATCAGCAATGTACGTGGGATTCTAGGATTAAAGAACACCTGTCCTAATTAACTTTAAAGTCTGTGTGGAAAATTGAAGTAACCGGAACGGTAGTTTCGTCCTTGCTTCAGAGCAAACGTTGCATTTGCAATTTATCGTGCGCTCTGAATCTAGCACAGTATTGCCTCTCAGTTTTTTTCGTTTTCGACAAAGAATGCCTATTGCCCAGGCGTCCTTTGTCATGTGCGATTGTTAATCTCCGTCCTAGAATCCCGCGTACATTGCTGATGCGAAAACCCCTAATATGTACGTACCAACGTAGAACCTTGCAACTCAGTGAAAAACCAGTCTTATAGGCCTCTGCCCTGTTATTTTGTTTCATTTGGTTTGCAGCTTTGGTTCGCAGCTACCCACACCCGTATCAGTAGGAGCTGGATCATTTTGAGCCTGTACATGTACATGTAGCATCCCATCTGGAGCACACAGAGAACCCAAGTTTCGCTCCTCTTGATGCCACACCATTCATATCAGTAGACACTGTTGAAGTAAGTGCTGTAGAAACTCATTAAGCATCTAACCATTAGCCAGATTTGTAGAGTGATAACTCAAAGTTGAAAATCCAATACAGTGGAAACTCAGTGGTCCTTTAATAGGACCACCAAAATTACCTTGTTATAGCAGGAGTCTTGTTATATCAGGTTAAAAAAACCCAATATAATATAAAGAGCCGGGACCAGAATATCAACTTGTTATATTGTTATATAGGATCTCTTTATTCTGAGTTTCCACTGTATAAGTACAGTCATTTCGTGAAACTAAAGGCAATAACCTCCCGCTAATTGCAATAGAAATGATTTCAGCTGTTCTATTATCTTAAAAATGCACTGTACAACTTGTAAAATGTAAAATGTTCTAAGAAATCCGTCAGGAGGAGTAAAACATCCATGCAAATGGTGATCAATGCATTTCAGCGAGAAATTCTCGTTATGGGCCATAATTTGCATGGACGAAAGGGGTAGGGTGGCGGACATTACATCTCCCTATCCTATTACTTCTTTATTAAAAAAAACAGTAATATGCTTATTTGATTTCGACATTACATTATTTGTTGAATATTGTAGCATCCAGTAGTATTCAATGAAGTTATAGTTATTTGCGAGCGAGTGGAAAGAACAGACTCAATTTTGGCTACATTTCCCTTTGAACTACAAATTTTTGCCAGGTGCACTACTTATGATACATATTTCTAATCTATGTTTGAGCATATTTCAGATTAACAGTGCTCAAGTTTGTTGATTTTTCCTTTTAGATACCCTTCACAACATTTCTGAAGGTTGGTGTCATGACCTAAATCTAACATAAAACAGTGAAAAAATGACAATTTTTTGAGGCTTTAAGAGCAGTTTGATGATTATTTACCTTGCAATTGTTTCACTTACCTGAAAAAAACTTTTGATTTTTTTGTATTAGTCGGAAATTTGTCAGGGGGCAAACTACCACCCTTGCTCTTATTAAGCTAGTGCTCTTCCCCACTTCACTTTCTCTCCCTATCATTTTTATCGTGTTTATAATGTATGTATTTTGAAATGTAATTATTTGTTTTATTCAGTGGGTGTCCTTTCAAGCCAGAGTCATCAATATATATATAAAGATAGCTTGGACACTATGAGGTTCATGCTGCTTTGTTGGGCAAGCAAGCAACAAAGAATGTGTGTCAGAATGTCAAGCTGAAACCGAGTTTTCTGATCTATGTGTATAGTTGGCTCTATTGGTGCTTAGAGAAAATGGAAAATAATTATCATTGATTAAAGGTACTTTTCAACACTTTCCACCACTCGGATTTCTTAGATATTTTTACATGTTATAAAGTGCATAATTATGATATGATACTAGAACAGTTGAAATACATGTATTTTCTGTTGCAGTAAGTGGGAGGTCATTTATGTACAATGACTGTACTATATATGCTAGTATTTTGTAGCTCTGCTAATATATTTCCATAAGTACATGTATATGTACTTTCAGGATATCAACTACAGCAGAGTAATGAAGAATGACAGTGACCTTGAGATTGCACCTCAGTATGGCCCATCGTGATGATTGAACCATTTATCCTCTTTGTGTACTGTAATATTACCCCGTTAGACAAGATCTGATTTCATTTTTGTCTCGCCCACTGGAGGTGAAGGCGAGACTAAGGGATCCAAATTGCGTCCGTCCGTCGTCGTCCGTCCATCGTTCGTCGTCCGTCCGTCGTCTGTCACAAATGTTAAAGTTTACCTGCAAGACTCTCTTAGGATGCATAACTTGGCGACTGTTGCTGCAATGGCAACCAAACTTGGGTGAATAAAGGACTAGGGGTATCTTCATGTTATGGTGTTGTTGGAGGTCACATAATGAAATCAAAGGTCATTTGAGGTCATATATTGAAGAGTACCTGCAAGACTCTCTTTTGACAAATAACTTCACATCAATTGCTTGGATTACAACTTAACTTGGGTAATAGATGCACTGGGGTACATTTATGTTATGTTGCCTTCAGAGGTCACGTGGTAAGGTCAAAGGTCATTTCAGGCCAAACGTTACAGTTTACTTGCAAGACTCTCTTATGACAAGATAACTTTGTAACTGTCACTCACTTTTCAACCAAACTTGGGTTGTAGATGCACTAAGGGGACCTGCATGTTATGATGTTATCAGAAGTCACTCGATAAGATCAAAGGTCATTTGAGGTCATATGTTAAAGTTTACCTGCAAGACGCTTTTACATGACACATAACTCTGCACATGTTGCTGCCATGGCAACTAAACTTGGGTGATAGGTGCACCTGGGGTAAATTCATGTTATGGTGCCTTCGGAGGTCACATGGTAAGGTTAAAGGTAATTTCAGCTCAAATGCTAAAGTTTATCTGCAAGACTCACTTACACATGTATGACAAGTAACTTTGCAACCATCTCTCCCTTTTCTACCAAATGTGCTGCTTCTGTTTAACCATACAGTTTGCCCCTCTACTTATTTCTTTCAGTTTTTCTTCCATTCATCCACCTAACATCATTATCATTTTTGCGAGTGGGCGAGACACAATATTGCATAATATGCTCTTGTGTTATCACATGTTGCCTGATTCTCAAAATACATGTATGCTAATTTCGTGCTACTAATAGAGTACTTTAGGTTGCAGTCAAATTCAAACATCAGAATCATAAGCTCTGACATTGACCTTGAAATAAAAATAGCTGTATAAAGCAGCAATTATGTTTAATGTTCATTATTTTAGAGGCATGTTTGAAGTTCTCATAACATTCTTTTTTTAAAGTTAAAAATGTTATGTATTGTACAATGAAATACCTTCACATGTTCTAAAATCCTGAAGAAAAAAAATGTGCCAATCTCAAGGGCACAGAATGGCATTTGTCCCAAGTAGTAGAATCAGCAGAATGTCTTTATTGTTAGACTTTTACCTATGGTTTGGAGACTTATCCAAGAATGTTTGCTTCCGAAATGACAAATGACTGTTACCATCTACAGAATATGACAATAAGCCACCTTTGTGCAGTCATAACTTCAAGATGAAAATCCAAAATAGGCTAGTATTAGCTATGCTAGTGGACTTCCATGAACACTTTCAGGATATCACCAACATCAGGATCATTAAGAAAGATTATGACCTTAAAAAAAACACCAGAAAATTTCCAGATGTAATGATGCTAACCTTAACCAATTCGCTGAATCACCAAATTTGGTCATTCCCATGTGCAATCATCAAGGCCATCGTCATTCTTGATGACCTGGTGTAGTTCATATCCTGAAAGTACTCTGGAAATCTGCTTGCACAGTTTATACTAACCTCTATTGGATTTTAGCAATTTAATGAGTTTCAGAGTTTGTATATAGTGACAATTGTGTGGACAACTCTCCCCCTTCTAGAAATCATTGGGCTGAATGCTTAAATCCCATCTAAACTAAAGCTTTGGTAAAGGGTCGGTAATGTGAATTATACTTGAGAATAATCTAACATTCCAACCTTACAAAAGTGTAGTGGCTGTTGAATCTTTTTCATCGATTGATTCTTTGTGAATAGTTTAATTTTGAATTTTGCATATGTAGCACCCTCTCTCGGTAATGTTTTATTTTTCTTTAAAGAAGGGCACTTGAGCACTTATCTTACAAATTTAGTGATTGGATATTAAAGAAAGCTACACAAAGATTATATCCTGAAATTTTCAGCCCATTCCATGCTTGAAAAGGGGTTTCATATCAAAAAGAAAAAAAAATGCAGATGTTTTATTTTGATCAGGTACCCGATCAAAATAAAGTCGCAAAATTCATCAGATTGAACCCATAGTTATTTATATCCTACACAATTTGTACACATCATAACTGTTTGAAGGGTATACTCATTTATATAATCTAGTAATGAATTAGAAGAGTGACTTGCACTTTGGGGGATTTACATGTATCAAAACCTAAAATAGGCTTTTAAAAAGAACAATTGCTTTTTGTAGCCATTTGCAAGCATTCTGTTTCATTCAGTAAAGCAAAAGCTTGCCAGCAATTTCTCCTAAGCACCCTTTTCCTTTGGACAATAATTAAATACTGTATAAGTGGTTATTTTGGCAGTGGTTTTATTTTCGCGATTTTCGCGAGTCAGTCCTCGCAAAAATTTCCACTTCATATATGGCTGTTTATAGTAAAGAAAACATCACAAAGATCGCAAAATTAAACGCTCGCGAATTTTCCCACCTAGTCCTAAATCGCGAAAATATCTGTACGCGAAAAACAACAGCTTATACAGTAAAAGGAATTGTGGATAGCATGATGTTGTTGAACCACATTAAAAAAAGAATGTTCATGGGTGACTGGGGTCAGTGAAACATTTTGACAAAAAATGAGTCATTTTGTGTGTTAGAGCTATGGGGGGGGGGGGGGAGGGCACAACTCGCTCTGATTTTTCAACATGACCTATTCTACCAATTTCAAAATCCTATATTAAAACTATAACTGTAAAAAAATAACTGTTTGAAACACATAATAATTTTGTTATTGGTTGTCCAATATTGGTCATGCTCCTGCTTTCACTAATCTGTTTTTTCTGATTTTTATCCGTTTTCAGAAAAAGTTTCTAGTGTAGTAATAACAGCCGTAGCAGGTAGCAAGATTTTCTTTTCCCCCATATTTTACAGTAAGTACTTTCTTTCTTTTTAAATTAGGGAATGGCAGATGGAGAGAGCTTTTCAGACAGCACTGACTTTATTTTCTCCTGAAGCAGTTTTTGTTGACTTGACTGATGAGGGAAAATGGGCAGACAATAAGGTGAGAACATGAATATTGGAGATCTTCTTGATAGGTAATCTTTAGATAAGTTACGCGGGGGGGGGGGGGGGGGGGGGGGGGAGGAGACACAGTTGCCCTACCCCCAGAAATTTTAGAAAACCTACTTTTTTATTGCAAATTCTCAGAAATATCCATGAAAATGTGCACCAGATCCTAGATGCATAAAGAACAAAAACAAAATGTCTAGCTCGCTTCGCTCCCTCACTGACATATATTATCATACATTTTATATATTCTTGCTAAGTGCAGTAATAATATTTTCATACAGAAACATAAATTTTATGTGAACAATATCTTGCATGTTCAAATTAAATTAGAATTAAAAAATTGCAAATACAGTGTTGTTATGTTTCAAGATATGGTATCTTCATGGAACAGAAATATTTATGGTTCATCAGTAGAAGGCCTTAACCTTAAAACAAGGAAAAACAGTTATTTCGAGAAAAGTGATGTTTAATTTTCTATCAAGCCAATCTATTAATTTCTCAGAGTTTTGGCTTAGTAACAAAGTGTGCTCTTTGACAATAGATGAGCGTTGTTATGCTTTATAGGCAGTAGGAAGCTGAAGTGAGTTAAGACTTTATGGTGTTTAGAATCTGTTGGTGTTACTGATTATTTAAGTACCAAAAACTCAAAATGGCAAAAAGGGATTTATGTCCTTTTTGTTTTAAACCATCCATGTGTTCTTCAAATCTTAATATCCGTTTCCCCTTTTTTTCTGTCAGGAGTTTGAAGCTACAGCCAAGCGTTTCAGGAAGATGTTTCGCCATTCACGAAGTGTTCATTTCAAGGTCATTGTTGGAAATCATGATGTCGGTTTTCATGACTTGTGAGTATTCATCATGTAATGGGATATATGATGTATAAAGGAAAGAAAAATATTAGGCATAATATATTAATTGAAAGTCTCGATATCATTAACATATTAGCCAACCTTGTATTATGTTCATGATATGTATATTATTATAATGTTGTATTTTCTCCTAGGCATTGTGCAAGGATTTTCATATTTTTATGCCTCCGCCCACCATAGGTGGTTGCCGGGTCGTCCGTCCGTCCGTCCCGTTTTCGTTCTCGCGATAACTGAAGAACCGTTTGACAGATCAAATTCAAACTTGGATCATGAATGCATATAGAGTGACGATTATCTGATTAGTTTTGGGGATATCGAGGTCAAAGGTCAAAGGTCACAGAGGTCATTGTACTCCTGAAAATAATTCGTTCTCGCGATAACTAGAGAACCGTATGAGGGATCAACTTCAAACTTGGTGCATGTTTGCATATTGGAGTGACAATGATCTGATTAGATTTTGGAGTCAAAAGGTCAAAGGTCACAGAGGTCATTGTACTCCTGAAATTAACTCGTTCTCGCAATAACTGAAGAACCGTATGAGGTATCAACTTCATACTTGGTGCATGTATGCATATTGGAGTGCCAATGATCTGTTTAGATTTGGCAGTCACATGGTCAAAGGTCAAAGGTCATTGTATTCCTGAAAATACCTTGTTTTTACGATAACTGAAGAACCGTATGAGATATCAACTTCAAACTTGGTGCATGTATGCATATTGCAGTGACAATCTGAGTAGAGTTGGGATTAATGGGGTCAAAGGTCACATACGACCATTGTATGCATGAAAATCGTTCTCGTGATAAACTAAGGAATCATTTAATGGATGAAATTCAAACTCGGTTCATGTATGCATGTGACAGTGACTGATCTGATCTGATTTTGGGGTAACGAGGTCAAAGGTCGTAGAGTTCATGGTTCATTTTCACGATAACTTACAGATCCAATAGATAAATTAATAGTAATTTTGTTTTGTGAATGCATATGAGTGATAATCTGATTAGATTATGAAAATTTTTGAAGATTTTAGATGTCAACTGGTCAATATATTTCGGATCTGGCAATGGCGGAGGCATAAATTTAGACTTGGCCCAGTCTAGAATCCATCTAGTTATCTCTGAGTTAAGACTCCACAAACTTGGCTGATTGTCATCTGCAGTAGATTTAGAACTATTTCGGTCAATTTTCGAGCACGTACATCAGTATTTAGGCATTCCGGTAGTAAATATTCTTGGGTAATCCCATAAAATATAGCTAAAGGTCAACCTGTACACAAATTTTGGTGGTGCTACTAGGTAGGATGAAGGGTAATCCATGGCTTTTAATTCTACACATTTTTTAAATTTGCAAATTTGACAGTGTCCTCTGTCAAAACACCTCGCACATTGCATATTGAAGTTGATTTTCTTTGTTCAATCTCTAGAGCAGGTAAAGTTGTATGACTGTGGAAAATATGAAATGCTAATCTGTTTTCTTTTTATCAGTTGTAAGCTTTGAAACATGCCTTCAAAATCATTAACTTTTAAGTTAAAGCCATTTTGGATGTCCCACTGTGCGAGAATACAGACATATTTGTGTAAAAGTACATTTTTAAAATTTTTTTTAGAAAGGATGCAGTTCTTTGAATTTGTAAATAATAACAGCCTGACCTCTTTCAATTGAGCTACAATAGCCAATCTAAAATGACAGCTTTATTCCCAATTTTCTGGCTGTGTACTGGTTGTTATGGAAGCCCATATTTTAGCAACCATTTGACCTTGGAGAAAATATTCAGAACTTTTCGCCAGACACTTTCGGGAATAATTTGAGCAAAACAGGAGAGGTAGGGTTACCTTTTGTCAATTTTTTGTTTTTGTTTTTGTTTTTACGTGGATTGACCCTGAAATAACTGCATCAATTTGACCATAAAGAAGTTGCCTTCTGTACAGCTGGGACTTCTGACACACTGGTTAGATGGGTATACTAAATTACTGATAACAATAAATGGGTTCCATGACATTTGCTCTGGTCTAACTATGCCATGTTAATCCCTAACCTAAACCTAACCATAACCCCAATGCTAACCCTAATCCTAATCTTCACATTGTCCTGAACAAAAACAAATCATGACCTCGACCTTAACCTTTGACCTTTCGAGATATGGACTGTGGAGCAAATGTCGCAGGAGCAAATGTGTCACTGAATAAATGATGATGTATGAATTATGTCTGCTTTTATATCTTAAAGGTGCTAAATTACCAAGGAGTGGACATTGTCAGTATTGAATGAAGCCTTCCCAATATGCACCTGGAGCTTCACAATTCACGTCTGCACTCCAGGCTTTAGAGCACAGGTTACGTGTGGTTGAGTTGGCGTAATCTAGAAACTGATAAATACTTACTCATTTTATCTTGAACATAGTTTTGGACAGAATGCAACAAATCTGTGATGTTAATGATTGTTCTAAGAATTATGCTTCTGCATAAATGACTTTGTATCTGGCTTTGGAGACTGTCAATTTGAGTAGAGAAAAGTTTTTCATTCATACGATTAATTTGATTTCTGTAATTGTACCTTACAGCTAGACTGGGATATACTTATTGGGATTATCTCATTTTATTGTAGTGTAGATCATTTGTAAATCAGGTTTACATAATGACTGGTATTCTGAAGAGAGGCTAAATCATATCATGGTTTAAATCCATGGTCTAACTGAAGATAGCCAATAATGTCAAAATATTGATTTTTACGTTTATTTTTACTGAAATCTGGTGCACTTCAACTGTAAAGGAATTATATTACAAACTACTAATTACCAGAAAGTTATGAATAGTTTGAATACATGCTGATAAATTGAACATTTAATGTGAGACATTCCATGTCATATTTGACCGCCCGTAGGTAAACCTTGGATTTAAACCTTGGTTTCAGCTAAGCCATGATCAAACCTTCGTTCAGAACATGACCAATATGTTTTGGTTACATGGAATCAAGCTTTAATCAAAGGCCTACATGTAGTTAAATACTGTAGGTTGCATTTTCTGTGTTGAATTGTATATGTCTTACTAAAAAAATAGTGTACTTACATTAAAGTGAGAGCATACCCTGTTGCAAAATGACCTTGACCTTGACCTATGAACCATAATCCATGACTCCTTTGTTGTACACTAAATAATAGCAACAAAATTACATTACAGGGGTAAGAGAATACCATTTCGAGTAACATGGCAGTGCCAATGTTTACAAGGAAGCACAGCTCTGTGTTCGAAAACATTCAAGGTGTTCAGATCTACACTGACCAAGACATCAGAGAAGATATAGTGATTGGCAAGGGAAGTTTTGCAGAGGTCACAAGGGGTACTATCATTCAGAACAAGAAAACTATTGCCATTAAAAAACTTGCCACAGCCAATATCCTTCAGCAGAAGCTTTTTGTCAAGGAAATCAACCTGCTAAAGGACCTAAGTCATGAAAATATTGTTAAGCTCGAAGGTGTCAACATCAGGTCAAGCGCTCTTTTAATTGAATACTGCAGCTTTGACTTCAAGCCATTCAGTGATGATAAGGTGGTTAACACACTGGAGCAGCTGCTCCAGGAGTTGGACCAAAGTATGGACTTCCAGGGCTTTGAGCATGCAGTGGTTCACGTTGCCCATGGTGTTGCCAGTGGACTGTCTTATCTGCATGATAGAGGCATTGCTCACAGAGACCTAAAACCATCAAACATATTAGTGTCAAATGGATACTATGCAGAAGCAGACCCTGAAGATGTGGCAAAGCAGTTTCAAGAAAACCCTGTCATTGTCAAGCTGACAGATTTTGGAGAGAGTAGGTCAGCTCTCATACAAACAAGAACATTGAACATTACAGCATGCAGTAGTTCTTATGATGTTAACAGAGGAACAACAGTGTTTCAAGCACCAGAAATACACATGATATCTGGTACCAGCAAGACTTCCATGGAAGCACTGCAGCAGATAGACATCTGGGCATTTGGGATGATTCTTTGGTGTTTGACGAATTCTGATCTTGGCTTCCCATATGCAGCGGAAGTGGAAGATGCTCTGCAGGCTGGCAAAGTGAAAAACCAGCCAGCCTATGTCATTAGTCTACTGAAGAAAGGTATACTGCCAAAGCACAGTGATAAGTACCTGGAGCAAAAACAAGGCATCTGGTTGAAGGTCGTTCGGATCATGAATTCTTGCCTCAAGTACAATCCAAGGGAGCGTATTTCTGCACAAGAGGCATCCATCTGTCTTGATCCTCACATGGAGAGGCTTCATTGTGCTGTGGACCAAAATAGTATAGATGATGCCAAGGACAGTGCCTTGGCAAGTGGGGGTTTCATCAACCCTAATGACAACAGAGGTAGTGTGAATGCTTGCACCTTCCTAGCCATCTTGATTGGTGACAGAGTGCAGGCTAGACTGGAAGAATTGACACCTCAACAGTTGCAAGAGGTCACAGATGACACAATATTGGAATTTCCACAAGCAGTCAACCAAGCTAGAAGTAGTAGAATGTATGATGTGGAGGAAGCAAGGAACTTGCTCCAAGCTACCAAAGCCCTCCAGGTTTCATATGAGGTTAATGACCTTGTGCCTGCATACATGGCACTCAGTAGAGAGGATGCTGAGAGAGAACTTGTGCAAGCCATGCAAGCTGTAATCAGAGCAAGCAGGCAATGCTGTGCCATCTATACAGGTAATGCTTATACATGGCTGCTGCTTTTCCAGAGGGACAGGATCTGTTTGGTGGATACTCATCCAGTTGGGCAAAATCACGGAGGTGGTGGTCACGCCATGATATGCTGGTCTAAAGCAAATATAATGGGTTGCCATGCCATTGCACGCTGGCTTCTTCGTAGGATTGGTTGTGCAAGAGTGCAACATAACTTGGTACAGATGGTTCCTATCTGCAGCTCCACCACATCGGCCAGCAAAATCTCACCAGCCTGCCACTCACCTGGGGGCAGTTCCATCGCCACATCGACCAACAGTACTTCACCAGCCCACCACTCGCGTGGGGGCAGTTCTATCATAACATCAATGAACAACAAGTCACTGGCCAGCCATTCATGTGAGGGCAGCTCTATCATCACATCGGTGAACACCTCACCAGGCCACCACTCACGTGAGGCTAGCCCTATCATCACATTGACAAATAACAAGTCACCCGCCAGCCACTCACATAGGGGCAGCAGCTCCATCGCCAAATCGGCCAACAAAATCTCACCAGCCCACCACTCGCGTGAGGGCAGCTCTATCATCACATTGACGAATAACAAGTCATCCGCCAGCCACTCACAGGGTGGCAGCTCCATCGCCACATCGACCAACAGCTCACCAGCCCGCCATTCATGTGAGGGCAGCTCTATCATCACATCGACCAACAACTCGCCGGCCCGCCACTCACGTGAGGGTAGCTGGAAGACCATTCTTGGCACAGGACCGATTAAAGAAAAGCAGACTGAATTTTCAGTTTGCCATTGGACTGATTGTGACGTGAACGACATTGAAAAATGCGAGATTCCCTATAATGTTGATGGGCTACAGAAGTTCAGAATGAAGTGTGATAAAAAGAACATGATGAAAGTCTCAAAAGATGGAAGAAAATGGGGAACGTGGATGAAGTCTTCAAGGAAGGGCTTCAGTGGGATAAGGCGTATTGCCCATTGCAAGGGATCCTATGAATGCCATCGGGAGAGCTGCAAACTTGATGGCAAACCCAATGATGTTCAGTTTACATCTTTAAATGGGTACAAAGTATGTGGCATATGTGGTAGTGTCCCAGAATATGTATCATGTGAAGGGAAAAAATTGTGGGAGCATGACAGTAAGTCAAGCCTCACTATATACTACAGAGGCAACCATACCTGCAGGGCAATCAAGAAGGTAATCACGAGAAAATCCATGCAGGAACAGCTTAAAGCAAGGCCTGGGGTTCCACCATCCAGGATTATTCTGAACAACATGGCTGATTTGATGGCAACGCAAGGCAGTGTCGACTGGAACAAAGTGCAAAGTGTTGCTGACCAGTTTGTGGATCTGAAGGCCATGCACAATGAAAAGAGTTTCATGCAGGAGCAGCAATATGTTCATGGTCACAGCTTTGATGCAGTTTGCAAGCTTAAGGATGATACAGACAAAAAAGACAAGTTCTTGATTTACAAAGTGAACAATGGTAATATGAACAATGGTTCTCCTTCATATGTCTTCAAATCGAGCAAGGCCATGGCAGAGATTGCTATTCAAATGGACAGAGATGAGGTTGGGCCTTTACAGTATTCATATGTTCATGTTGATGCCAAACATGATCGGGTAAGGCACATGAAAACCTTAACAATGTGGATAGATCACCCAGTGTATAGGAAGGTTCTGTGTTTGGCAGTGATGGACGTTGAAAAAGAGAACCATGAGAATTTGGTATTGTTCTGGACCACATTCAACCAAATGCTGGCAGAGGTAAAGGGTGACAGAGCATACATATTCAACCCCCATGGCTTTGTGGTTGATGAGAATGCAGCTAACTGGAGCAGCATTGAAGAAGTCTTTGGTCCAGAGGCGGTGAGGCTGAGAACCGTTTCCTGTGAGTTTCACTTTAAGCAAAGTATGGTGAAACACTCCCACAAAGTGACAGATAAAGCTAAATTCAAGGAGATTGCCACATCTATGCTGCAAGCATGTAGTAAAAGAGACTATGAAACCTATCATGCAGAAATGCAGAGCTTTTCAGCTCAAAATGATGGATGTGTTGATGACTGGTTGAAATGGTGGCACAAAAGGAGACATCATATCTTCAAGGCTTTCAAGGACCTGGATGCTCCCACTACCAACATAGCTGAAATTGGCCATGCACAGATGGGAAATACTGCCGACTCACACATGCTCCTGATCAAAGCTTGCCAATTGGATGTTGGCCATGCCATACGACAGGAGGCCATCCTACAGGCAATTTGTGCAGGCACTGCTCCCTTGGGAGGTGTGCAAATATGAAGAAGAGGAGAGACATGTCATATAAAAGACAGATGAAATTTGCAAAGGAGTGTGTGCGAGACATTGGTATCGCAAACGAGGAAGAGCCCTATGTGCAAAGAAAGGGAAAACATAGACCACCTTCTACACCAGAAAAAAAGAGGAAGAGGGAATCTAACCTGGGATCTAAGTCTAAGCAACCTAAACCTACTTATGTACCTAGTGAACTTCCACCACTGACTCCAGCTGAAGTACAAGTGCAGGAGAGGCAGTGCTTTGTGGTTGCTTTCAGGTTTGGAAAAGTTTCAAGGTGCTTTGGCTGTGGTGGTGACATTAAGGCAGGGCATAACCCACCTAATGACATTGTATTACGGAGAAGAGACTACAGGATGTTCTACAACCCAAAGGCCAAAAAACACCAACGAAAACTTGAATATACTTACTATGACTTCGACATGAGATGTGCAAGGCTTAAATTTGCAGAAACACAAGTGGAAGACATAGTGGTCTATACAGATACACCCTTCCAAACATCCCACATAGAGAAATTGCATACATTTGGCATACATAAATTGTGTAAACATGACTGAAGTTCTTGTGTTCACCACTTACAATACTGACAGTGATACCTGCAACTTCATGAGCCTCACCAGCTCGCTACCCACGTCGGAGGTCACTCATGTTAAGTCAGTGGCCATTTTCTGGTCACTTCAGCCTCTCCACCTTAAAGGGCAAGTCCACCCCAACAAAAAGTTAATTTGAATTAAAAGAGAAAAATTAAACAAGCATAACACTGAAAGTTTCATCGAAATCCGATATAAAGTAAGAAAGTTATGGCGCTTTGAAATTTCGCTTATTTAAAAAAAACACAGTTATATGCACAACAGGGGTGATATGCAAATGAGCGAGCCGATGATGTCACACACTCGCTATTTCTTTTGTATTTTATTATATGAGATACAGAATATTTCAAATATTGCAGTTTTGTCAATAAGGAAGCTCTTTATTGAATCACAAGATGATGCAAAAAAGGATTTTCCACATGTTCAGAGAGGAATCAAACCTTGTTTAAAATTATAATGCAGAAAAAAATTATATTTCATATTTCATATAATAAAATACAAAAGAAATAGTGAGTTAGTGACGTCATCGGTCCCCTCATTTCCATACTGACTAGGATGTGCATATTACTGTTTCGTGAAATTAAGCGAAACTTTAAAATGTCATAACTTTCTTATTTTATACACGATTTCAATGAAATTTTCAGCATTGTGCTTGTTAGATTTTTCTTTTTATTCAAATCCATTTTTTGTTGGGCTGGACTTGCCCTTTAATGAATTTTTCCAATCTGTTCAGATTATATATTTGACTTATCCTCCATCATGTTTGATTAACAAATCAAAAACACTATGTGAACAGTATTCTGGGCATCTTGCATACAAACAGGTTGATTGTCAAGACCAGGAATTTGGCTTGTGATAGATCTTTGCTTTTGTCCGGTGTTGCAAAGTCTGTACCAGAGGGACTACCATTCCACTGCATGATTCCCAGATCTCCATATCTATTGTCATAAGTAGATCATCCACAATCGATGTGCTTTATCTTGCTCTCTTGCATTGCTGGTTACATAGCACATTGTAGGATAATGTCAGGTTGCTCTTTGTGTTTAACTTGGCAAATACATAATTATAGTCAATTTTCTGGCTTTTCCAAAAGCACTCACTGGCATCTTTGACTCTAGTTTTGTGGGTGATATTGCAAGTCCAGGATATGCCATTAATGCATTTTATTCTTCGACAGGGTATGCCATTTGATGGTGCATGTACTTTGTATTGTTATACAGAAGGTGTGATATTTGATGTTATTTTATTCTTAGGGGGTGTTGCAAAAAAATATTTGCAATCAATTGCAAGTTTCTGTTGCAAATGTACAAGTGATAGATCAATTTTTACTTCTTATTGTAAGAAGCAGACCAGAAAGTACAAATTTGCAATTGATTGTGGGATTATGCTTGATTTTGGGACCCAAAATCGATTTGCAATTGATTACAAGTTTCTTGCAATGCTCCATTAGACAGGTTATGCCATTTGATGACATTTTATTGTTGTAGAAAGGGTGTGTCTTTTGATGCCTTTGTATTCTTATAGACAGAGTATGCCATTTGATACTACTTTATTCTTGTAGACAGGGTATGCAGTTGGTGTTCTGTTTGCAACCCAAATTGATATGTAAATTTACCTTGAACCCATTTTTGTACTTGACTCAACTCAAGACTCAACCCTCTTTCGACCTGACTCGACTCAGGACTCGACCGTTTTTTTACTGAGACACAAACCCTTGTTGACTCCACTCAACCCAACCCCTTTGACTTGACTGCTTTCAGGATTGTTAAGTACACTATCTAGGGAAAATGGGGAAAATGTATGTATTGTTACCAAGTTCTAATCATTTTCTCATGGATATCAGACTTTTCTAGCATTTTGAATTTGGAAAAGTGACAAAACTTTGAAATGGTCGAATAGGAATTTTCTATAACAAATAGAAAGTGACCACATAAATTTTAAATACAGTTATAAAAATGATACATTAGGGGAAAAGTAAAATCAGAAAAAATTTGGGAAATTCTGTTATATCTAAGGTTATAAGAATGGTACATTAGGGGAAATGTAAAACCAAAAAAAATTCGGAGAAATTCCATTACATCTATGATTTTATTTCTAGATGAAAAGTGTTTCAGATGTTACACAATGTTAACACTGTCAGTGTCAAGCTAAGTCTTCATTTTATCTTATATTTTTTTTTTTTTAATTGTTATTGTGACTAAAATTATCTGTGTCGGTGCATTTAACTTCATTTTAATGATGAATCTGACTATCTGTGCATATTGCAGCAATTTTAACCATATCTGTAGCCTCTTTTAATCCTTGCAGCAGTTTTTATGGTTAACTGCCTACAGCAACATGATTTGATAGTAATTATTTATTTTAAATTTTTATATTTAACCTGTTTTTTTGTACCAAACAAATTGCCAAATGTATGAGAAAGTGCATTTAAGGAAGAAAATATGTACAACCTGGGCTTCTAATTTGTTTCAGATGTTACAAACTTGTTAACATTGTGTGCAAATGACAGCTGGAATTTAGTGTCTTTGACTTTTCCAGACGTTCGTGTAATTCCTATGAGTTCTGATAAATCTTTGCTCAGACATAATTAACTGAAAAAATTATTACAAAAACAATTATAACTGCCTGCTTTTAAAATCCCAGTTTGATGCAAATTTACACAGTATGATAACTAGAACTTGAAGTTCCAGATTGTTACCACTCACTTGCTGTTAATAGAGACCAATGTGTTGTAGTCAGTGCTAATCTCCTGTTGACATAGTTTCATGCTAATCTGTTATGTATTTAGATATATGTGTAAAGAACAATTGAAGTAGTTATTGATGATGCCTGCATGAAAACTTCAAATGACATGTTGCATTATCTGAGTTCACTGTTCAGAATTTGGGTTTCTTTGCTTGTTTTACAGGTCTACATTCTGTTTATCTCCTAATACTGCATTTTGCTCCTTTATGAAATTATAGAAAAAACATTTTATTCCATAGAGGCTAAATGTTTTGCCTTTAATAGGAAACCAAACAACAGATTATTCCTACTCAAAGCTATAATTAGCCAGATAAGCAACTAACTTGCCAAAATAGCAATTCAAAGCTGCACTTAGCCACATTGTACAGACCAATCTCTTGTACTTTTCCTTGTTATACATTTGTATGTATTTAAATGTGAAGAACAAGTACATGTTAACTGATTTCCATTGTTGAGAGTTTAGACAAAACTGGGAAGCTACCATGTTTGGAGATATATTACTCAGTATGCAATTTTGCATGTGCTCTATTATCAGCATATCAAGTGTATTACTGTAAAAGTTAGTACAATAAAAATGTTTCTGTTCTTCCATTATTCAAATAGGCAACTTTGGGCATTTTTTTCCTCCACATTAAAAAAAAAAACCCTGTACTTACAGGAGCTTTTCCTTAACTCTCAAATTCATTACTTTCATTCTTAGAATAGCCTAAAATCAAAGCTAAGGGACTACATGTATAAAATGCGTGTAAGTTTGACTGTTTCTGTGTAGGTTTGCAAGCGCATGCCTCTTTGTTGATGTGTATGACTTGTGTGCGGGCATACAGTTTGTGTACTGTAGCCATTGAAGTTTGAATTGTAAGATTATTTATGCAAATTAGTGTCCATGATTTGTTAAAGCATGTTAATTAGTTTGAGATGTTAATGCATGTTTGAGACGTTAATATCAGTGTATGACTATGTGTGTATGCATACCGTATGTGCGTGCGTGGGTGTGGGTGTGCTGGTGTGTGTGTGTGTTTGGGTGTGTGTGAAAGTGTACAGTGTACATGTAAGTGTATAAGGAAGTAAAGGTGTAGCCGAGTGGTTTAAGCACTCGACAGGGAATGCGAGGATCGTGGGTTCGATAACCAGTACGACACTTATGACAATATTATGAATATATTATGAATATACATTCACACCTCAAATTTTAGATAACATTGTTTTGTGGGATTTCATGAAAACTGAAGATTAGAGGAAGAAATTAGAAATCTGGAGAAATAGTTGGTGAACACATCTTTGAAGACCATAAGTGACGAAGTTCAAACAAAGAAAATGGAATTGAAAATTTTTATGATTATTGTCAATGATTAAAGGTGCGACCTCGGGCTGGATGATATTAGGCCAAGGTGAAAAGAATATGCAATACTGCACACAACTATTGGAGTCAAAGAAATATGAACAATGACGAAGGAGAGCTAGGTGATTAAGGAAAGAAGAAAGATATTAAAAGATAATCAGGAACTTTTACGAAACCATATGGATTGAAGGAAAATGAAAACAAAAAATCTTGTGGATTGGTATATGATATACATGTACCAAAATTAAGTCAAGATTTTTGTGAAGGAAAACTGAATAAAGACGAGTGTTTTGAAGTAGTAAAGGAAATGAAATTCAACTGGAACTGCAATCGTGTCAGAACGATGTGCCCGCAATGATGCCGTGCAGCTTAAAAGAATGACAAATGAATATGAAGGAAGAAACTAAGATCAAATGGAATCTATAGGATGATATACAGAAAGTAAAAAGAGAGTGAATAGGATGAAGATGCTGTACGTGATTTGTGCATTTATCATTCTGATACAGTTGTCCAACGTGGCTGTCCATAGTAGTTTTGATACAGTTGTCCAACTTGGCTGCCCATAGCATCGAAGGCTGGACGTTGACGGGATCCGAATATTCCTCGCCATACAAATTACATGCAAGCAGTTTCAAACTTTAATTCATATTTTCTTTGGACGTACTGGAAAGTTATATGCCATGTTTGGTATCAATGGAAAGGGAATTTTATGATTTTTCATGCTCTGCTCATTCATGAACACAGAAAATGTAAAATAGCAAAGTTATGGACTAAAATTATAGAACAATAACACTCCTAAATTGAAACTCGAATGTGTGACTTGAAACTTGAACCCTTGGCTTGAAACTCGAATGTGTGACTGGAAACTCGAATGTGTGACTTGAAACTCGAATGTGTGGCTTGAAACTCGAATGTGTGACTTGAAACTCGAATGTGTGACTTGAAACTCGAATGTGTGACTTGAAACTCGAACCCTTGGCTTGAAACTCGAATGTGTGACGGGAAACTCGAATGTGTGACTTGAAACTCGAACCCTTGGCTTGAAACTCGAATGTGTGACTGGAAACTCGAATGTGTGACTTGAAACTCGAATGTGTGACTTGAAACTCGAACCCTTGGCTTGAAACTCGAATGTGTGACTTGAAACTCGAATGTGTGACTTGAAACTCGAATGTGTGACTTGAAACTCGAATGTGTGACTTGAAACTTGAACTGTTGGCTTGAAACTCGAATGTGTGACTTGAAACTCGAACCGTTGGCTTGAAACTCGAACTGTTGGCTTGAAACTCGAATGTGTAACTTGAAACTCGAATGTGTGACTTGAAACTCGATTGTGTGACTTGAAACTCGAATATGTGGCTTGAAACTCGAATTTGTGACTTGAAACTCGAATGTGTGACTTGAAACTCAAACTGTTGGCTTGAAACTCGAATGTGTGACTTGATACTTGAATTTGTGACTTGAAATTCGAACTGTTGACTCATTACTCGAATGTGTGACTTGACACTCGAACTGTTTACTTGAAACTCAAACTGTTGGCTTGAAACTCGAATGTGTGACTTGATACTTGAATGTGTGACTAGAAACTCGAATGTGTGACTTGAAACTCGAACTGTTGACTCATAACTCGAATGTGTGACTTGAAACTCGAATGTGTGACTTGAAACTCGAACTGTTGACTTGAAACTCGAAACTCAAAGAAATATAACACTC